>JAEIIG010032526.1:0-57374 GCA_018904695.1 Drosophila parvula | reverse complement strand
GGACATCTTGTTGTTGCCTACAAGAACAACAACAACAACAATTTTTACAACAATAATATACTACAACAACAACAGTTTCGAAAAACATTATTAGGAAATCGCCAAACAAATGGGCCGTTTCCCATTTCGGGTACCAGGCGAACAGAAAACAGAAGAGCGACGATACGCTGCCGCTGATCTGTACTATGACGTCATTGATAGAGTGCTGTCAGAAGGAAACCACCTTCTGTTGCCTTCTCAGCGCCTGGTGCACAAAATCAATTTGTACCGAAAAATGTTAAAATTTTGGCTATGTTCTTGTCTACAACAACAACATTTTCTACAACAAAAATATTTTAACGTTACAATATGACGAAATCATCCAACAAATTGTACGTTTCTCCAGTTCGTGTAGCAGGCGAAAGAAAGATCAGCAGAGCAGCGATGCACATAGTAATCTATGCGGTGACGTCACTAGATCATTTGCACAAATAAGTGCATCGTTGCTCTACTGCTTTCTGTTCGCCTGTTACACAGAATGTGAGAAGGTAAAATAAATAAATTAACAGTTGATGACGAAGTCTTAAAGTAAAATAATAATGATGATTTTTGCCTTTCACTCTATTTTATTATGTTTCTAACTTCAAGCACCTTGGAATTATTTCTTAATCCCTAGCAATTCTCTTAGTTTAAGGTCAAGTAGACCTGGCCATATATGTACATACGTATGTATCATATCTGTAAAACATTTATATTTGTGTTTGCCACTATCGCCCACTGATAAGGCCCAATCTCTAGCCTATAATGTTTGCTCACTGTGAGTTTGCCAGATGATGAGGGTGAAAGCCTTTGCTGGGTACTTTTGCACCAATGTGCACCTCGCCGTTATCGAGAGGGCAGCGGAATCAATACACACCTGTGGCAGACCACAGTAAGAGTCCAGGCAGCCAGCGACATTTCGATTAGTCGTGTTCGCACCTGGCCAGAGCACACACAGACACCCCTCGTCGTTTTCCACACAACCTTTGGCATCGTATCTCTCAAAATTTAAGGCCGAAGTATCGATCGTTTTGCAGATCCCCTGTGACCATGGCCAAGATACGATCGCTGGTGCCGGAGCTGGCCGAGGTGGCTCGATTGCAGCTCAGCGAAGTGGATGCCGAAGTTGTGGAGAAGATCCAAGCCCTGCGCGCCTGGATCAATGAGCTAAACTACCTAGAGGCACGTACCGACGACCAGTTCCTGGTGGCCTTCCTGCGCTTTTGCCGCTGGGACGTGGAGGAGGCAAAGAAGCGGTTGCTCTTCTATTACACATACAAGACCAAGGAGCGCGAACTGCTCAAGAGTCGCCTGGTGGACGATAAGCTCCTCGAACTGGCTCGTTCTGGGTGAGTTATCTACCGTGTTTATCTTTATTTCAGATACTAATTGCTTGTATTGTCACAGAATCTTCGCCACATTACCAAATCCCATTGGCCCTGGCGGCCCCCGCATCCATTTCACACGCATGGGCCACATCGAGACTTCCAAGCACAGCGTCAGCGACATTTTCCGCTTCCATGCTTTCCGCGCCGAGATCGAAGTCAACACGGACGACAATTGGAATGTGTCCGGTGTGGTGGAGATCATCGACTTCACCAAGATACCCTACTCCCTGCTGCTGCAGTTCGATCCGGGAATGTTCAAGCGGATGAATGCCTTTTTGGAGCATGGTATACCCGCGAATTTAGTGGCCACCCACATCGTTAATGCCTCCAGGGAAACGCAGTTTGTCCTGGGACTGGTCCGGAATGTTATGAAACAGAAGGAACTGGTAAGTGCTAGTTGTTCTCTACTTAAGCTGCTAATTAAGTATTTTTAACCTTTTTCAGCTACACATCCACCCGAATCTGGAGTCCCTGCAAAAGGCCATCGGCAAGGAGTATCTGCCCGCCGAAATGGGCGGCGATAATGGCTCACTGGCTGATGCAATGTCGCGATACGAGACTCAGTTGACAGGCTTCTCCAACTACTTCAAGGAGGACGAGCGATATGTCGTGGACGAGAAGCTGCGGGCAGCTAGCGAGAAGGATCAGGATAGGGCAGCTCCCTTGGCAGCTGGTTTGGCCAACGAGGGCACCTTCAGGAAGCTAAATTTTGATTGAGGCGGGCAGGCAGGCAGGCCGAGAACCGGGAAGTTAGTTGTATATTCTGATGCACATCCTATATATACGCCCCTCACACACAGCCCCGATATATATATATATAAATATACACTGGATTGTATAGACACTACAGCGCTATAGCGATCATTGGTCATAGCAGAACCTGATATTTTATAAATGAAACCATGAGAAAGCAACATCGAAACTAAAAGCAAGTTGAACAATATTATAAACAAGAGCACACTAAAAACTAAAAAGAAAAAAGCATAAAAAATATGAAACGCCATCAAATGGCACAAAAACCTCACATTATTGTCGATTATAATTTATTGTTGTCCTTATCAACGCACATACATACACGCATACTTACACACATTCTAACGTCCGATCGTGAAAGGTGTACATATGTACATATATACCCGCACACGATCTATCCTATCCAATATTGTATGATCCCATAACGCATTTTCATGATGAAATCCTCAACGTCTTCTACTCGCGTGCTAAGTTGTTGTTGGCTTTTATTTTATACATACATAACGGTACTTGAATATATATTTTTTCGATAATTTTTTCTGTGTTAGTTTAAGTGTCGTTTCTACTAATTTTTGATACTAGTTTACACATATACAGGCGTCTCTATATTTATAAATAAATACATGCATAGTTAAATAACAGCAGTTGCAAATGACAGTGTATTGTAGAGTCAGAGTCCCATGTTGAGTGCGTTAATAAATTAAAGCGAATTTGTTTAAATGTCGGTACAAGTAAAAAATGATATATTACTTTGGGGGGTTCCAGTATTTCTTTATTTTCTTTCAGGGCAATAAGCTTTATCTGAGTTCCAGATAAAAGGTGCGATATCAAATGTCCGGTAGGTTAATTGATAAGTTAAGTCCATTAAAGAGTACAGGTGAGCTTGGGTCAACAAATATGATGGAAGGAACTTTGTTTTATGTACATTTAGCAATAATTTGAAAAATTTTAAATTTATATTTTTCCCGCCCATTTGAATTTACTCGTAGGAAGCGAGATAACAATATATGCCTAGTAGTAGGATGGACCTAAGTTGCATGGTACTACAAGTAATTAAATATATTAAAATATTAGAAAGAAAACTTTGAATAATTAGAAATCTATTAAAAATCATTTTTAATTTATAATATATTATTTATTTCTTAATATATTTAATTTCACCTTGGTTAGGTCCACCCTAATGCTCGGTGCAGTGTTGGAAACCGACTCAATTGAACTTTAGACTAATGTAGAGCTTTCTGGCATCTGTCCATCTGGGCTGGCTGGCCTTATTTGTGTGTTTACCTTGTTATTCTCGCACAGCGCTGAATAGAAATTTGTCAAGATGTCAAAGGCAATTAAGTACTATTATGATTTCCTGTCGCAACCCTCCCGCGCCGTGTGGATCGCCATGCAAATGAGCAAAACGCCGTTTGAAGATTGCCCGGTTGCACTAAAAAAACGTAAGAATCAAAAAGCAACAACAAGTTGTACATAAAGCCGGCAGATGAAATATTTATGTATGTACATATGTATGTATATTATGTATATTATCTAAATGCTTGCCAGAGGAGCAACTGACCGACGAGTACAAGAAGATCAATCGGTTCCAGAAGGTGCCAGCCATCGTGGACGGTGACTTTCAGCTGGGCGAAAGTGTCTCTATAATTCGGTAAGTAATCTTAACGTTTGGATTACCAGGGCTCATAGTACGTATGATTCTTTTACAGTTATCTCTCGGACAAGGGTGTGTTCAGCGAGCAGCTGTATCCCAAGTCATTGCAGGGACGTGCCAGCGTAGATGAGTTTCTGGAGTGGCAGCATTTCAATGTTCGCTATGTCTGCTCCTTGTTCTTCCGGCAAGTGTGGCTGCTGCCCGGGAAGGGCCTAGCTCCGGCTCCAAAACCCGAGGCTGTTCAGAAGCTAATCAACAATGTGGAGGCCAATTTGGGTCTGTTGGAGCGCATCTGGCTGGAGAAGGACTTCCTGATTGGTGACAAACTCACAGTGGCCGATATCTTTGGAGCTTCGGAAATCAACCAAATGAGTAGGACCTATATGATCATATAGGAATCGCTTTAATTAGTTTTTAATATTTTACAGAACTCTGTCAATACAATGTGAATGAGAAGCAATTCCCCAAGGTAGCCAAGTGGCTGGAACGTGTCCGGGAGGCCACCAATCCGTACCACGACGAGGCCCATAGTTACCTGTACAAGATCGCCAAGAGGACTACCAAAGCCAAGGTTTAATTTTTACAAATTATAACTGAAATCGTGCTTTCTTTGCATTTATTAATATCGTAAGACATCACTGTAACCAGTTTGTGCCTTCGTTGTGTTTATTATACTTTGTAAATTCATTAAATGTGACATCTATAAAGAATAGGCCAGTTATTCTTGGTTTAGGTTTTTTAATTTGAATTTATTACCTAGAGCGGGACAACTCTATTGCATCGTCTTTCAGCCAGTGCTGCAAGCTGACGAAATTGATCTTTGGACTGTTGGAACCTTCTTTGTTGTGGTTCCACTCAGCTGGGGGGAATTTTTTTAACAGTCGCCGGTAGTTCGCTGAAGAACCACAATAATATTGACGCCATGTCCAGGTCAATTAGGTTCTATTACGACTTCTTGTCACCCACCGCGCGGGGACTGTGGTTGGCTCTGAAATTGGGCAAAGAGCCCATTGAATATTGCCCTATTGCCCTCCGTAAATGTAAGTTGGACCAATAAACTTATGCCTCTTTGGCTAATAATTTATTTCTATTTCAGTTGAGCAATTGACCGATGAGTACAAGAAGATCAATCGTTTCCAGAAGGTGCCAGCCATTGTGGATGGCGACTTTCACTTGGCGGAGACAATAGCCATCATTCGGTACACGCACCTCCAATCAATCGTCTTTCTTTTTCATGTTTTTAACGCGAACATTGCCCCTCTAGTTATCTCGCCGACAAAGGTCAGTTTGATGAGAAGCTCTACCCGAAAGCTATCGAGGCTCGGGCTCGCGTAGATGAGTTCCTGGAGTGGCAGCACCTTAATATTCGACTGGCTTGCTCCCAGTTCTTCCGGGATGCCTGGCTCTTTCCCATAAATGGCTTGGCCGAGAAACCCAAGCCGGAAGAGTTAAAAAAGTTGGTGGAGGGCGTGGAAACCAATCTGGGTCTGCTGGAGCTGCTCTTTCTGCATAACGACTTTCTTGCGGGACCCAATCTAACGGTGGCTGATCTCTTAGGTGCCTCGGAAATCAATCAATTGAGTGGGTTCAAGGGAATTGCTATATTTTCCATGAAATTTGTATACTATTTCTTATATTTTAGAGATCTGCCACTATGCTGTCGATGGGAACAAGTTCCCGAAGGTCTCCAAGTGGTTGGAACGCGTTCGAGAATCCACCAATCCGCTCCACGACGAGTCCTTGAAGTTTATCAACCACAAAGCCAAGCAGGACACTGTTGCCAAGTTGTGAAAAGGAAGAGATTTCATCATGTTTAGTTCCGTTTAGTGTTCATATTTGTACAACGTTAAAGATTAAAAATTACTAAAAAAATTACTATGTAAATTGTGTCTAGGTGCTAGTCAATGTCGAGTTTTCTGAAGGAGCCTTCGATGCCGAACAGGGATTCAGCATTGACAGGCTGTCCCCGTCTCAGCTTCTCATTGGTTCCATAGGACACTTCCTCCTCAAAGAAATCCTTGTACGATATGAGCTTTGTTTGCCACGTATTGATCACATCCTGAACAGTGCCATTGCTGCCGCCATATTCCGCTGGTAGGCATTCCCTGGGCACATACTTGTAGAGGCTCTCCAGCTTTGAGTGTATGTGGAACTAGGAGTTGAAAGGGAATCCTTGTTGGTTATTCAGACCTCTCAGAGTTAGCAGAGACTACTCACCCTCTTCCGAATCTTTTCACTCATCAGACTCTTGGCAATGGACATGAACTTCTCGGCACTGGAGGGGGCATTGACGAAATGGAAGCCCTTGGGTCTGTAGGGATAGGCTTTGTCGCCAAGCACAGCCAGTTTCTTGACCAGAACCGCATCGAACTGGAACAGGTGGCCAGTGCCTATACCCTTCATGTCAATGATCTCTACGAATCCAGAGATCATGGCGTTGTCGTCTTCGCGTATCTGTATCTCACCCAGCATGGTGTTGACCTGAATTACCTCGGCGATGGAGTACTTCTTGGAATCGTATTGGCCATAGCGGGAGATGTGGATACGAGGGCCATCGGCACCCAAAGGCTGTGGCAATCGGAGCAGACAACTGAAGTAATTAACGTCAGAAATCAATAAAGGATATCCAGGATACTTAAGAGAACTCCTTACCCCGTTTCTAGAATGCTCAACTGCTTCTCGCCTACCAGGCGATTCTTGTAGAGCTCTGGCACCGCTCCCCGCATGGCATAAAAGTTATCCAGCTTGAGCTTGCTCTTCTCCAGACTGTATTTACAGCCTCGCAGGAAGGCCACCAGGAACTGGGCATCTTCTCGCGCCGTGAGATGCGGCTGCTTGGCAATCCAAGTGCGCAGCGTCTCGATATCCTCATCGATACGTTCGGGCACCTCGCCCAGCTCGTCGTGCGCCTTCTTGGCCAGCTCTGGGCTTAGGCTGCGAATGGTGTTCGACATGGCAACGCTTCTCTCTCCTTATCACCCCACCTGTTACCTGCAAAGCATAGGTTTGATTTATTGAAATTTTTCCAGTTGCTATTAGTCAACCCAAGCAGTAGTTGCTTTTGGCCCCGTTTCCGCCTAGTTGTGACAGTAAATGTTGTCTCTCTGGCGTTGTGATTAGATAGCACCCACGCCATATGGCCAACGCCATCCATTTCTCGTTCGACAGAGTCTTCTGGCCATGTTTTCTCGATTAGATTAACCACCCATGTTGCCACTTAAGCGGGAGATCCAAATCTCTGCCGGATTCCCAGTTGGTCATAGCCATTAAAAAATTGTGAATAATAAGGAACACTAGAACTTGCCGCCATTAAAAGATATAGGTAACAACAGGTGGGCTGTTCTTGATTAGATTAACTACCAAGGGATAAGTGGTAAATATAATAATATAATATGGTAATAATAATAAACAAACACGAACTATGAAACATTGCACTTGAATACCCCAAATAATCGAGTAACTTATCAATATGTGTCACAGCTAGTCTAGTACCTTTGCTAGTGACTTGTACTTAAACCAAAATTGCAGCAGCTGGCTCCGATTAGTCACAGCCTTAAGTGTTAAATAGCAATTAGCTTTGGAGCTCACGCACTATCTAGGGAATTAAGAACACACCGCCCTGACGGCAAGCAAAGATACGGCTTATCAGCGAGGGATCACCAAGCACAGCACCATCGATTCAGAATTCAAGTGCACACACACCAGATATCAGGTTGTCTTGCCCTGGAACCGTACGTTCGTTCGTTGTCGCGACCTCTACTCACAATTGTCTTTAATTTAATATTAGCCGTTCTATATACATATATGCATATAAATTGTTATATATTATTTGTGCGATATATGCCGCCTCCTCGCTAAAAATCGAGTGTTCAACCGCTGACTTTGACTGTGGGCGCGCGACTGTCACCGCCTAGCCATGGAATTTCCGATTTTGGGTCTGGTTCTCTCGGTGGGCACCACATGGAGGCCGGGTGGAGAACGGTGGAACCGTGGATCGCTGGATCGGTGTGGACGTCATGGTTGCCTAGGTGACGCACTGCCTAATGACAGTCGAACAACGAATCGGTCTCCAACACAATGAGAGAAGCAAAAGGGAGATCTCAGTGCCGGGTGTTACATTAAATTAACACCTTTCTGTGTCGAACGGCGGCTAATGAATGTTTTGTGATAAGATAGGGTACATATGGGGACTGTAATAATTGTAATACCATTACGATCTCGGGATCTACATAGCTCTAGATAACGCTCGCTCAAAGATGACCCGACAGGAAGTGTCCATTTGAGTGGATATTCATATCCCATATATCGGACGAGGAGCACTCAACACTTTCACCTCACACGACACCCGGCAGTGCTATCAGCGGAGATTTCTTTTCAAAATGTCTATATATATATAGAGAGATAACGATATTATCACCGAACATGATACATTTGTTTATTTCTGGTATAACGTTTTTTTTACGGCCTCATTGGAACCCTGCAAACACGATAATTTTCCTATCGGTGACGGCTCCCATTTACGTTTTCATTTTTAGCTCCGTCACCATGGATATGAGAAATGTGAATATAAATCAGGGTTACTAGCACTCAATTCTGTTTAAACTTTGTTCTTTCTTTTGCTTTTCCAAATCTAAGATAGCAATGGCTGTGCTTTTGGTAACGAGTGATAAAGCATATCACAGGTGTTCATAAAATCATACTATTATCATATCATTTTTAGGCCATCAAATATATAATATGTATAATATGAAAGATGATTGCAATTGAGTGATAGTTAAGTTGAAAGAGTTTTCTTGGTTAGCCAGGACTCAAGCCGCGGTTTGGGAAGGAAGTAAGCTCCTTAAGCGAGTGCAAGGGCGAGGGAGATAGATAGAAGGATAGAAGATATATCTTTATTGTGTTATAACTCGCAGGTTTATCAACAAATTGAAATGCAATTTTCAGAAAACGTTTGTATATATATATACCTCATTCAGTACCCTTTTAACCCATACCCGGATATAATACAAAATAAACAAATATTGTGACAAATCTTATTGTTTTTGATTTTATTTATTTGTAAAAATTTCCTTCGTTAAAAATGTATATATCAAAAGACAGCTCGAGTATCTTAAGTAAATTAAACTAAAAATGCTTACCAAAATGTTAATGTTTTTTTGCTGGGTTGTTTTTCTTTCGTTTACAATCGCTCAGAATTTATGATAATATCACATTTACATATCTATGTATATATAAATAATTGGAAAGGTTAGTCAAAACAAAAAAAGAAAGAGGAGCAAACGGTTGGAACGCTCACAGCTAGACACGGTTTTGTTTGTCAATAAAAAGCAATACTATTACTTATTTATAAGGCAGTTGCGGTCCCGAATTTCAACTTGGATTTTCGGCGTATTTCCTGTATGCACATCTGTACCTAAGACTGCATTTATGCAGGCTAATAATATAATATAATTTCGCTTTTATCTCTATGTTTATATATATGTATATATAAGGTTTATAGATCTGGTAAAACAGCCCTGCTATATGTCCAACAGACGCCGCCAGTATGCAGAATTGGCAAGTGTCCATGAATAAATCGTTTCATTGCCAGTGGCGAGTCCTAGAGTCCTTTCTCTAAGGGACTCTCATTGCAACGTGGATTTATATGCTCTTAAAACTAGAAGAAGGCCGTTCGGTGTCGTCTATAGGGGGCAATCAAGCGTCAGACTGTCACACAGTTGCGCTCTGCTATATAGTTACTATAAGATCTGCTCTGGTCTTATTTATATTGATTATAATTCAAGGATCATTCGAAGTAAATCCTATCTATTGCTCCTTACATTACCGGTTTTTCTTTCGTTATGTAAAATGAGGATTTCGAATGAGGCGAACCATGGCGCTTAATGCTAAGAATTCCTAAGCCTAAGCCCTTAATCCAATCTTAACTGCGCCATATGGTGGCCGCCCAAACAAGGGTCAGCAGCTGCAAAAGGAACAGAGTGATTCCCTGCTCTCTGGATGCCGCTGCACTGCGTTCAGAGGACTCATTCTTTCCGGACACCAATGGTGACGTCCAGCGCTGCTCGTCATCCACCTCGTTGGCACTCCTTGCGCACTGCATCCACTTGCTCGATGACAACTTCGCCCTGGCATGGGCCACCTTCATGATGTTATCGTTGAACTCCCAATAGTGCAAATTCTTAAAGAAGTACGTTTTGCCGTCCTTATACTGGAAGGCGTCATCGATGTTGTAGCCCACACCATCCCAGATGCTCATGTCACGCGGATAGCTCAGCTCCACCATGCCGGTGGAATCGTCGATGCGCCAGTAGAGTGTGCCGCTGGTCAAATAAGTCTGATTGTTGTAGCCCCAAACGAAGGAGGCATCGATGTGGGTCAGGGTGTCCATCAGTCCCAGGCTGGTCAGTGGTTTCGGGTAGCCAGGCTCCAGAGTTACCGAGTTGAACACATAATACTGACGACCTGAATGGTGGGATAAATCAGTTAATTTAATATACGAATTTGAATCGGAAATAATATTAACTTACCTATAAAGAAAACGATCTTTCGATGTTTTTCGTAAACCGCATCCACCTTGACAAAGTTCTCGGGCAGAGCACTCCAGTGTCGTCTGGTCTCAGTCGGATAACCGGGATATAGGCCTCTATCTCCGATGCGCCAAAGATACTGTAAGGGTAAGGATTTTCCATGATCTAAGTTGAGATCTGTTTTGTTATATATCTTAGACTTTGTACACACCTGACCCCGGAAGATGAACAGCTCGCCGCGGATCATGGAAATGGCATCGTAGTGAATCATGCAGCTGTCTGGCTTCGGCTTGCGCGGCTTGTGCTTGCGGTTGTGATGGACGCCCTGGGTCCGTTGTCCAGCGGTCGGATACGGCCTGGCAGTGGGTCTTGCCGTGGTCGTGGTCGTCAGGCGTTCCCGGTTCCTATTCCGCTCTCGCTCTCGCTCCTGTTCCTCCTGCCTCCTTCGGTTCTGGCGTTCTTGTTCCTGTCGGCGCTGCTCCCACTCCTGCTCCCGCTGTCGCCGACGTTCTTCCTGCTCCGCTCGCTCCTGCTTGGCTCTTTCCCTCTCGGCTTCTTCCCGGGCCCTCTTCCGCTCTCGTTCCCGCTCCAACTCCCGTTCTCGATTCCTGTTGGGATCTCCGGAGGAAATCCAAGGGGTATAGGCGGGCTTATAGTTTAGGGTTCGCATGGTTGTGGTGGTCGTGGTGGTGGTGGTGGTGCTGGGCGTGGCACGTGGCCTATAGGGGCCCCAGGTCTTCTCCTTGGAGCCGTACAGCTCCTGGATGCCGTTGCGATCATCGTCGGGCAGCTTGCCGTCCACCTCGTTGTTCTGGTACCATGGAAACATGACCGCGTTCGAGTCCGAGGAGTGGCCCAGTCCCAGCGAGTGACCCAGTTCGTGCAGGGCCACGTTCAGAAAATTCGTTCCTGCAACGGCAATGACAAAAACGGAATGCAACATAAATACACGCTCACTACGTTAATGGTTGGCCGACACAGTGGGGTTAACTTAAGAAGGGGCGCTCGGCGAATGGGGTTTGTGGTCGGGTTGGGGTTTTGGGGGTTCGGCTTCGTGGAGACGTCGTCGCCTTGACGACTTTGTAAGTGGCATAAAAATGGCGACGCTTGCAACATTTTAAAATGGCTGCCAACGTCACGCGTCATGCTGACAATTTTTTATTGGCATTAAAAACCATTAAAAATTCCGAAGCACAGTGCCGGCTTTTGTGGAGTTTTCCGGAGGTTCTGGGGTAGATAGGGGGGGCTGCTGCGACCGCTCACGATTTATTGTGCTAAATTACAAAACGCAACCGGCATTCTGCAGGCGACGCGACGCCGCCAGTTCTGTGCCCCTTCCCCTGGTCGGTCGAAACGCCGCAACGTATGCAGCCTTTATTGATTTTACTCGTGTGTGGTTTCGGTTTCACACTTTTAGCACTCATAAAAAATATTTTGGCAACTCTAGGCAAAAATATTGAGTTGCTTTTGATTTATTCTAAAAAGTTTATGAAACCTAAGCTTGTGTGTTTTTGGAACATATTTCTTTAGGTCAGGCTTTTGATGGCTTTTTAGTTACTTTTTATATAATATGGAACAAGTTGTTTTTGGCTAAAAAAAATTTGTTTTCAAAAGGTATCTAACTTTGTAAGATCTGTAGGTTTAGGAATTCTGAAAAACAACACCATGTTTAGAAAAGCATGCTCAAACATGTACGAACTTCGAAAATATACCAGAAAACTTAACCTGAGGATTTTGAAGTGAGTTTTTTTAGGGCTTACAGTATTTTATATTGCTTTTCGGAATAAACGTTTATAAAATTGGACTATAATCGGATTTGATCCTCATCTATCGTCTAGTTAATTTATCAATCACGTTTTACGTATAAGCTTTTATACTTTTTAAGTAGTATCTGCATACCTTTACTGTAACTAAAAAAATACTATAATACTATATAAAAATACCGTTCGAAACAGTATATAAACTTGCACTTGATACCTAGTGTAAATATAGACAGGTTAATTGTATTATTTTTGTGATAAACTTTTTGTTTTATATTATTTGTTTATATTTGTTAAATTATATTTGTTTTATTATTATAAAATTTCCTATTTCTCTATTTTAAAGGCGGAATCTTTTTTATATTTACTCTTAAAGAGTTAAACTTCGCGTTTACTGTCGCTTACAGTATACTCAAACAATTACTGTGAATTTTACCTTCTAATAACTGAATTTACCAACAGAATTTTTTGTGTGTACGCTTTTGACATTTCTTCTAAAGCATAAACTCTTACATAATAAATTAAAATGAGAAAAGATTACCCCTGCTATCGCTTACCCTAAATTCAAAGTACACAATACATCAACCGCAATAAATAGGTTTATTTTCCCTTAAATATGAACTTAATAAATGCATAAATCAAATTCAGGGGGGTTTGCCACACCCAAAAATACCGCAGACCAGACTGTGCCGCCGCGGTAGACTATTATGGGCAATCTAATGCAATTAATTCACGTCATTCAGCGGGGCGCCATGTTGCAACAGAGTTGATGAACCGAACTGTACTCACCGCGCGTATCCACGGCCTCTCCATCGAACTGCCATTTCTCGTCCGCATCGAAGTGGGCATCGCCGCCCCGTCCTTCGCCCGGATAGAAGGCATGGGCTAGCACCTGGCCAGGTCCATCGAATTTATAGCCGTCGCCATGCTGGAGCCTGCAAGGATCAACCAGGAGAGAGAGAGAGAGAAAGTAGGGATTAAATAAGGATAAAGGGGCAGAGCGAAGCTAGCTTATATTCACAGCTTATCTAAGAACAAGCAGCTGGCGCGTATAAAACTCTTTGATTCGTCAACGGTATGTCCACATGTCCATCGACTTTGTCATCCATCGGCAGAGTCGGCGGGGCATTTCATCATCGCCGCCGTTGCACGGTTTAATACTTGGCTTATTTATCGTTCGCCTCGGGTTTTAAGTGCAATTTTATGTCCGTTTGTTTATGGCACTAAAGCGCGTCATTTTTTATGATCTCTTCCACCCGGAAAGCTCCTCACATTTCCCCATTACCCCGAAACAGGACATGAAACTCAGTGCACAGGAAAAAATGTCATACTTAAAGATGTTTGATAATTAGAGCTGGTAGAATAACAGTGTTTATCGATTTAAAATAGATTTTTGTTCTAAACAAACAACTTGGGAGCTTGTATACTTTTCTCTCTCCATTTTTTGTATAAAGTATTACTATTTCTTTTACAAATACAATGATGATCAACTACTTTTTAATTTATACAACATTCTTAAAGAACATTGACTTTATTAATCGTATTAAAATGTGTTAACTATTTTCAAAGAAAACTAAGTAAAAGGGAGCCTCAAGGACTATCGAATTATAGAACTACTAATCTGAAACAACTATGAACTGCACTTCAGAGAAAATTAACATTATGATCTAGCCCGAAATATTCCAGTGCAAAAAGTCGTATGGCGTTCCGCATCTTATTTATTATACGGTTTTTAACTGCAGTTTCCTAACTTTCATTGACCTGTGTCTGATATATATATGTTTTTTGATATTAGCAACCTCTATTTTTTGTTTATATAAATGATTATTTAAATTCAAGGGTCTATCTTGAACCTGTTTCGCTTCAGCCATGAAATTCTCATCAATATATTTTTTAAGCACGTTGCTTTCCATCTTTTGTTGTAATTACTGTTCTACCCAGTTTACTTACCGTGCAAAGAGTATCTGGATGTCCGCCTGATCGCTGTACACCTCACGGAACGTCAGCTTCGAGTTGTTCTCCCAAACACTGAGCGCCTGGGACACCATCCTACGGATTTGCTGGGCATCCGGCATTGACTGGTTGACCAGGCTGCAAGATACAAGTACAGGAGAATAAGGATATCAGTATGCTAAGATATTCTAGGGGTGCCCCTTCCCGGAGGGTGGTTCCTCCACCCCCCGCATGCATAATTTGAACTCCGGCTAAAGTTTGCCACATGCAAGTGTGTGTAGGCCTTGTATCTTTTCGCTTATCTTGGAATATATTTTGTTAACCGCTAATATGGTGGCCAGTGCCAACTTTCGCCCACGAAGACAACACCCTTAACTTTCACTTTGTCAGGCTAAAAGTTTCCGCCGCTCCCAACCCGGCATCGCTTAAAGAGGAAGGCGGGTCTTGGGCCCCGGACTTTGGTGGTTTTCACTTAGTTTAGTATTTTGTAAATTCTGCGCAAAGTTTGCCAAACACACAGCACACACACACATTGTATGTACAGGTACTGGGACCTCGGGTCAAAACCGCAACGGGTTTCGGGCTTGAGTTTGGGAACAACGACAACTCTCCTTGCTTTCCGTCAGCAAAGTTTGCACTCCCGGAAAAGCTGAAACTGAGACAGAGCTCGGTGTTTGTCCCGTGTCTCCACATTTTATGCAAATTAGTTATGTTTCTTTTATGCCGGACCCGTCTGCTGTTGTTAACTAACGCAGAACAAAAAATACACAAAAAAATAGAGCAGGGGCCAAAAGTTGAGCCTTTTTTTGTGGTTTACCCAACAGAGGACCTTGCCTTGCGTTGTCTCTTCTGGCATATGCCTTGTGCCTTTTATCTACCCATTTCCCCTGTCTATTTTTGTTATTTTTTGTTTTTTTTTTTGCCTAGGTTGACTTTGTGCCGTATCCTTTCACCAGGATTCGCTCTCACTCGCTCTGTCTCTGGGGCGTTGCGTGCGGCAGGCTCTTCAATATGCATTGAGGCATTTAACCACTTGCAGCCGGGCTGATCGCTTCACTTAAATGGCACGGCTTTCACGTCCTATCCCTCCACTAACTGCTTCGTTTCCAATTACTTCTTTCGAGCCATTGAGCCCTGGGACATGGTGATTTTTTCCTACGTGAACCGAGGAGCAAGTTACAAGGACTTCTCAGTTAATAAGTCAAATATCTAGATCACAGCCTCAGGATTCCGACTAATTGACTTCAATTTCAATCAAAAATTCAAGCTATTCATAGTTTCTGGGCAAGTTAGGAGAGTGTTACCTTAACTGGATTTTCCATTTCGAGTGAATCAAAGGAGTGAGCACTGCTTAGCTTCGATTCAGGCCACAAAGAAGCGGCTTACTTAGATGCCCACACACACACACACGCACACATCCGGCGTTAGCGTCCTTGGGGCGCACGTACTGTCAACTGCCGCATGCCACTTGACCTGCCACATGGATGGGGGGCCAGACCTCGCCTGACTCCTCGATCCTAGACCCTGGGCAAACTGAATCACCGTGTCGCAGTTCATTTCCATTGGACTCGACAAAAACGTGCCCAATTGCAACGCCATTTGTTTGCTCGGCCGTTGATCCGTCGGAGGCCCAAGTCTCCAGGATTGGGATACGGATTCGGATCCCAACTGAAACTGGCAACCGTTTGTCGTTTGCTATTTGCGCAGAGCTTGTTGCTTGCTTGCTTGCTTGCCAGGGTAAATTAACTCAAGCGCCCAGTCTCCTTACCCAATCTCTTGCCCCCCGTTCCAAAAACAGTCTAATCCCCTCCGGTTGTTGGGACACTCCAATGGCGACCCTTTGTCGTGCTAATTTCGTTGCTGCTGCCTTTGGATTTAAATGCAAACCGCTGCAGTGCATCCGGTCACGTAGCCATTTGCAGTTTGCCAGTGCAGTGGCAGTAGGAGCTGCAGGAGTTGGAGGAGCAGGAGGAGCAGCACCAACATGCAGCTCCGCTGACGGAGCTTGACCTCTGTTTGTCTTTGCCATGTCACTTTGTGTGCCGAGCATTTAAATTATTATGAACCCGACAGGCAGGACCTCGCCGCCTCTCCACTTTTCGGCAGGAAGGTGCACGGAACGTGCACCAAGGGAAAGGGAATGGGAATGGGAATGGGAACGGGAACCTGGGCTGTCTGGGGAAACGTGTGCTTCGGCCAATTTGTTGCCTTACACGTAAAACAAACTGAACAATTAGCCAAATGGATGGAGCTGGCTCTCCATAGAGAACCCTCCTCTATATATGGCCTGTGAATAACAAAAGGGGAATCATTTGGCCCCAGTCGAGTCCATTGTTATGGCCAGTTTTTGGTTTGCCAGCTAGCGCAGTTCGTGGCCTTTCAGTAAAAATGCTTTCATACTTCTAGGATATTATGTTTGCCACGGAAATCTTTCCCGAGTGCACGATTCGAATTCCATCTTTGATTGGGAGGTAATCAAGAGGGGAAACTATTAATTCAGAACATGTTATAACTGACATTAAATTCGCATATTTATGTTTACTTATTTTCTAAGAAAAAATTAAGTTCTTTGGTAAAAGAAATCAGTGTAATTTCGTATAAGAATATTTATTCAAATTAATTGATTAATACTTTAACAAATAAATCAAATCGGTTAATTATTTTTGGTTAGAAAGTTCATACAAAAGTTTCCTTTAATTGTGAATGCTTCTTCATATTCCTTGGCCTTAAATCACGGCTCTTCCCAAATCAAGAGGGGAAATCCACTTCTTATTCCTTATTCTTTGATATTTCCATTGCCAAAAACTTGAGGTCCTTGCTGGGGTCGTGTTCAATACTCATTTGGTGGCATGTCGCCATTACGCCAACCTGTGACAAGCCGAGGTAAGGCAGGTAAGGCCGCAATCTATCAGACGGCATACACATGCGAATTTTGATTAAAATTGCACCAGGATGGGACATCTCGTTTACCTGTTATCCTCGCACAGCCAGGACCTGATCCAGCCGTCTCAGTCAATGGCAATTGATTGAATTGAGCACATCGAGCCATGAAATGTTTGTCCGCAGGCCAACAACTAAATCACCGTCGGCAGTTCTGGTTGGGAGCTTTGCATGCTCTCACTCCTTCGCCGGAGTCGTCACTAAGTCATGGCCAGAACTGAAGGGAGGAGAGGAGCAGGAGCAGGAGCAGGAGCAGGAGCAGGAGCCCGGTCAGGTGGCGGTGGGCCTGGCCGGAATAAAGATGCCGTCGTAATGGAATATGCCGGAGGCTCAGACGCGGGGACGCCAAGTGAAGTGAAGTGGCATTGAATTTTGCAATTTCTCCTCAATCGCATAGATTTTTCTTCCGCGCAGAGAGACAATTTCGTGCACATTTTACTCGAGTTTTCCTGCCATCAACTTCCGCCGAAAGTTTTCCCAGCAAGCGCGGCATTTTCGATTTTTCCCCCCCAACGTTTCACTCTTTCGATTTTTCTTTTTTTTTTGTGTTTGTTTGTGAGATTTCTCCTTTTGTTGTCAGACAGCTATCGAAAAAGTTTCGCCATGTTTGTGCGCTGCCTCGCGACTGCAGCTAACGAAATGAGTTTATTTTTTGCTTAATTTCGCACAAATTAAAACCGTCGCCGAGTAAAAAATGTTCTCTCTTTCGGCAATTTTTCCTTGTCGTCGCAGGGAAAACTTTGTCCGAGACGAAGCTGAAACAAACTCATCTATCCATCCATACGTATACGTTATAAGCTCTGGCCATAAAGTATCTAATGTACGGAGAGTAGATTTTGAGTCAATAACATAAGTCGTGTGTGTGTGTTTGCCAGCGTTTTCATAAATATCAAGGGGGCTCAGCTGGACGCAGCTTGACACTTTACTGGAAAAGTGCTGCCTGCCAGCTAGAGAGACTTTCCCCTTGGTTTTCTTCGAGTGAAAAGTGTGGGAGGAAAGTGTCTCATAAATGTCAGGCTCAAGTTTGTTTACTTTGGATATTACACAGCCAAAGACCTGAGAGAACCACCGGATCGGGGTTTATTAAATGCTTGTCCAGAGGCCCAGTTTTATATCACTTTAAACCAGATCTTACACTGCGCGGAATGTGTATAATTTTTTGGTAAAATTATAAATAAAATGCTCCTTTATATAAATATCTTTACATGGTATAGTTAATACTATATGGCTGGGGGGAAATAGTGAAAGATATTGATTTGATAATTAAATTAAATTGATAATTTACTAATCCGATAAATTTGGATATATTGAAATTTTTCCATTTGAGCAACATTGTTTGGTTACTCCAAATTTCGATATATTAAACTCTACGATTTATATCGATAATATCGTAGATGAGCGCAAGATTTTCGTCGATATTTTATATCGGATTTTACCAAAGTTACAAATAAATTAAATAATATTTTTGGAAACAATGTAAAGGATATTTTATCGTTATTTCATTAACGTTATCTGCCATATTTTTTATATTTCCAATACCGATATATCAACCTTTACGATTTAACGATTGTTTTTGATATTAAGAGCAACCTAAGACTTTTCTGATCGATACACATCCCTAACTAAGACACAGGGGCTATATTTTTTTTCTGTGTGACCCAGAAGCTTTCCTGTGGCCTTAAAGGATAAGTGTTTTCCGCTCAAAGTGAGCTCAGATTTCGTGGGTCGCACACTTTGCCTTAACACACGTTTCACCTGTTCGGGTCGAACGAAAATCTGAACCGAAAATCCAGGCCGCTCTCATCATAAGCCTGCCGGCAAACCCATCGACAAACATAATTACGCTTAACCGTCTGCTCAACATTAAAAATGTAAGCCTTTGTGGGGGTGGGCGGGCGATGGCATCTGCGTGCGTGTGTGTTTCGGGTTCAAAAAGGGTTTTTTGACGTGGAGCGTAGGACGCAGGACGCGGGACGAAGTGGAAAACTCAATAAAATAGCTTAAAAGCAGGACAAAACCCTGGCTAAAGTCTTAAAATAATAGCAGCACAGACTGTCCGGCAGGATTTTACGGTATATCACGGCATTCGGTCCTGCCTTTTGGCCGAAAAGCCACAAAAACCGACAGCCAGCGGGGAGGAGGGGACAAACAAATGACTTTGCATCTTGTGTGTGTGTGTGTTGTGTTGTGTTGTCATAACAAATTTAATTAATAAATAATCGCAATTTAGCCGCAAGAGTAATAACGCAAAAAAATACGAGAGTAATAAATGAAAATTTGCCATTAGCCCCGAGAAAGAGAGAGTGATGTGGGAAATTGACAGAGCTTGCGACATTTTCCACAGCCACTGAGCGCTCAAGTCTCAAGTGTTTAAAATTGCAAATGTTATTTTCTCATAGAGAGGAAGAAGAGCGACACATGCGGGATGCCACATGCCCCCAAAAGGTAAATATTTGCCACAAGAAGCTGCCCCAAGAATGCCATCCAAGTCAGGCCATCATCCGTACCCTTGGTCCCTCGGGGAACACGCTATGAAGGAATCGGACGGAGAGGCAGGAATGAAGGAATCGGAAGGAGAGGCAGGAATGAAGGCATCGGAAGGAGAGGAAGAAGAGGCGATAGCCGGAGTTCCTGGAGCCTGGCAGGACCTGGGGTGGTGGCCAATATCAAATAGCAAGCCACTCCCCGGCGAATGCCATATGCGCTTATGAATTTATTACCCAAAATGATTCTTGCCATTAAGCGTTATTAAATTGACATTGGCTGCCGACTTTGGCCGACGGCACACAAACATTACCGATGTTTTTTGCTTATTTTTGAAATTAATTTAAGGTCAGAGGCGGAGTTGTTTTGTTTATTGAATAAATTTGATTTAAAAACAGCTACAAGCATCACTCCATTATTGAATTTTATACATAAAAAAGGTATTTTGCACTTGCTTAAACATTTTCTAGATATATTTTCCCTGCAGAAATAGGTTTCCCTTGATTAACTCCTTTAGTAGTTTCCGATTTTTGTTTCCATTTGTTGCGAGTTAGTTTCGTGGATACTCTGTCCTGCTATCGCTCACTCAAGGAGGTTGTGATGGATACCATATCGAAATAACATCACACCCAGGTTGAGTGAGTCAAAGCAAGACAAAATTCAGCTAACTCTGATCCGGTTTCACTTTTGGCACCAAAAACTCCCAGACACAGGCGACTTTTGCCACTTCATTTGGCAAAGTTTTTCCAGGTTTTCCCCCATCTCCCCCTAGCTTTCCCTGGGCTAAGCAGTAAAAATAACACTGACACTGAGCAGTTACAGCAACAGTTTCATTTTGAAGTGGCAGTCCCAGTCCACGGCAGAAAATAAAATAAAACAAAAAAAAAGGGGCAGAAAAGGGACCACTTTACGCATGACTTTTGGCAAACAAATTGCATGTTTTATACATTTTTTGATTTGTAAGTCTCGGGCTTGGGGGTCCGGATCCGGATCCTGAATCCTGAATCCTGAATCCCCTAGCCGAAATGGGGTTCCTGGACAGGCGCTACCTAATTGAGTGGCAGTCGCATGTTTTATTTATGAAAGGATGGAGCCTGACACGGAAGGGCAGCTGCTTAAATTAAGAATCACCACTAATTTGACACTTGATTGAATTGAAATTTTTAAATGTTAACCGGAAAGGAAAAGGGAGAACCGATTTGCAAGTGTTAACAATGGAGTAGCAGCGGCGGCAGCGGCGGCGGCTGATAATAAATGTGTCTGCGGAATAGTGAATCCTTCGGACAGCACCACATACACAATAAGTATACGCAATAAATCATAAAATAAATCGCTTACATTCATCGCTGTCGGTGGCACAATACTTCATTCACTTCGAGCCATTCCTGTTCCGCTTTTTCGCTCTCCGTTCTTTTTTTCCCCATCTTTTCCTTCCCGAGGATGCGTCTAACAAGCTGTCACAAAAACCCCCCGACACACACACATATACACAAAGAGAAAAAAAGGAGGGTGGTCTTGGGAGTGGGAATGGGTATGGGGAAATCTATACAAAACCATTTGACAGGCAAAGGCGCACCGCATCGTGGCAAAGTAAGCAGTCAGACCAAATGATGCGCAACGTTATCTAAACTTCGACAAATGTGGGCGGTGGGCGATGGGTTGCTACCTGAATCCCAGGATCCACGGCTCCTTCAAGGATGCGCGCTTGTCACACGCTTTTCAATCAAATTCAAATTTACTCGGCACACAGACACAGCAAATTCAACTGTGAAAATTTAACACATTACCGAACGGCGGGCAGGCAGCGACGAAAAGTGTAGCACACAAATTGGGGGAACGGGAATAGTATCTGACGGAAATGCGGCAAGCAAAATAGACAGAGATAGAGAGAGTGTGTGTGTGTGTGCCACAAGAAAGGCACAAAGTGAACTGCGGTTAATGCATATTTAATATGCAATCTGTGTGCGATGGCACAGTGGCAAATATATAAATGAATTTGCATAAATAAAGCCATCAATACAAGCAATTAAAATGTACTAATAAATTGGCCAATACAGGTTTAAGACGTCTCAGGGATGTAAGTAAATTGAAAACCAAAAAGGTGACAAGTTAAAGAATGCTCACAATGATTTTTATTATTTATGACTCACTTTTACTTTAATGGGGAAAAGGTATTCCTAACTAATAATTAAGGGATCAAAGGAATATCTTAAAAATGTTTATAAAACTAACTTAGTTTTTGAAATGCTTTTGTAATTAGTTCTTTTCATTTAATACAAATTTGATAAATACATAATTTGAAAGGCTAAGGACAACAAGACTTCCCACAAACATAGTTGTTCTATTTTATTTTTTAGTAATTTATTTTTGGCTCAGCGCAAAGTTTCACTTTTGACTGCAAATATTTGCCACAACTCATTAGAAAGTTTGTGATATTTCATTATTACTGCAACTGCTATCCGTTCGTGGGCGAAACTCTCAACAAGTGAGCCACATAATTACGTTATTACAGCCCCTTGTTTGTCCCAAAAGGGGGCCAGAAATATCATCAAGGAATATATATCATGTGTCGCATAACTTTGCCAGTGTTATATGCTGGGAAAATTCTGACCGAACGAACGAACGGAACAGTTGCTAAATATTTAAACACAGTGAGCCACAGGGAGAGATTCCATCAGTTGGACAGGCGACGGCAAGGCGACCTGGTTTGCTTTTTGGACATTTTTAAGCGCGCTTTGTCGGCGGCTTTGCTTTTGCCCCTTTTCCTCTTGCTTTTTGCCGCGAACAAACTTTTCGACGGTATTTACATTGGGCGACTCTGCGACTCTGCGACTCATTGGGCGCTTACTGCTTTGCGGTGTTTAATCTACTTTGCTTATGCTGCAGCTTCCTCACTTTTCCGTCGCGCATTTTCCACGGGAAAAGCCCCCGATGGCCTTAAATACACCATCATCCGCCACAGCAGCTGTATGTTGTACATGTGTGTTTATCCCGATTTTGTGCGCCCCTCGGTCTCAGTGTTTGTGTTTGGTGTCCTCGGCTGTATCCTGTGTTGGCTGTGTAAAAAAAACAGCTTAAGCTGCGTTTCACTGACTTTGAATTTTTTATGCGCTAAGTCGACCCCGGCAAGCGGTCTCCTCCGGTTCACAGGCGGGCTAAGCTGCTTTCTGCGCTGCTTTTCTGGTTAACTGCATGCCGAACTCATGTCGTCGCTTTGTCCCTAAAAGAGCACTGTAAAAAACAGGGGGGTTCTATGCCCTTGAAAGAATAATCAATTGCGTTTCTTTATCTTGATCAGAAAAGTATGAGGGGGGCTTTAAATATCATAGATTGTACCATCATGCTCAATATCATATCGAAAGTATCGTAAAAGGTGATATATCGAAATTTGAATATGAAGATAAATCACAATTAATGGAATTATATTGATATTGTACTTAATTATAATATATATTTAATATATGAAATAAATATTGCTTTATTTGTCCCTTAATAGATAAATCGTTAAAAATACATTTGTATTAATTGGTCCGATATATCAAACAGAATATCGATTTATCGCACAGTGATAGGTAATGTATCGATATTTTCTACCATCCCTAGATGGACTCTCCTAGTGGTGTTCTTTTTCTACCATCCCTAGATGGACTCTCCTAGTGATGTTCTTTTTCTACCATCCCTAGATGGACTCTCCTACTGATTTTCATTTAATGATTGTTGCTTGTTAATGCTTTCCTTCCCTTTGTTTCCCCTTGTTCATATTAATCTCGACATAATACATAATTTTCCTCAGTGCATTGCTCCACTTGTACTGCCTTGTTTGTTCTGGGTTGGAGTTTGCTCAAATTGAATTGCACATTTGAGCGCATTCACCTAAATGCAAATCGGATAATGGAGGATACCTTTTCCTGCCAGGGCGTCGACACTGCACTAAATTGTTTGGCATTACGAGAGCTTTCCCTCCCACCCTATGGCCGCTCCCAAACTCAAAGTGAAGCTCCAGCTTCGTGGATGGAGGAGATCCACCCAATTGCCACAAGGAATTCACACCCTTGGCTATCATAACAGCTGCAGATGCAACTGGCCATAACGCTTGCCATTATCGGAGCGTTTTGCATACGGGGATCCGGATCCGAGTCAATTGAGGGAGCTAGAGCTGGAGCTATAGCTGTTTGCCCCAAGGTAAAGTCAAAGTCATGGGATAAAGAGACTGGCTAGGGGGTGTGTGTGTCTGTGTGTGTATGGAGCCAGGGAAGATAAAGACATATTGTAAACATTAAACAGCTATCAGGCGGATACGTTTCGACTTTATTGATTCCCAGCTACCCCCACTACTCCCGACCTTTGGCACTCCTCCGTTTCCCATTGTATTATTTTCGGGGGGAGTGAAAAGGAGTGGAGTTGAAGGTGTCGGACCAAGTACGTACTTTGATTTTACAACCCGTCGTCGTTGGGGGCGAAGTGTCTAAGAGAGCTCAACTCACCTGCAAAGAAACCAAAGAAAGAAATTGAAATTTTAGTCAATTGTATATGGCAGAAACACTCCCCGTCTTATATACTAAGTTTTATATTTGGTTACATCCCCCAGTATACACAGTACATATATATAGTATGTATATACTACCGATATTTATGTTTATTTTGCTGACAGCGTAAGCTCGCGAAAAAGAAAACGAAATTGGTTGCTGTGACAACTATTGACTGACTGCCTTTGGAGGTGTGTTTCCATTTCATTTGCCTTTGCCCCCTATATATATGTACATACATCAGACATATGTACATATGCATATATCCTGGACGCTTGCTCGCACATATCGATTACCGACGAGTGACGTCGGCGGGGGCCAAAAAACAAAACAATTTGTCAAACAAATGTGCCAAAAGTTGATGCCAGCCAATGGGTAACTTATGGCAAGCAAACAAATAAACAAACAAACCGAAGCGGAGGAGCAAACAAGAGCGGTGAAAGGAGAAGCGCGTCGAGGGCAAACAAATAACGAAGTACAGTCGAGAATCCTTAATGCAATGACGTAAGAAGATGGCTTACGTAAGCCAGCTAATATTTGCACCTAACAGGTTGTGGCTTTTCATCATAGTAAACCCAATTAATTTCACACTAAAAGTAGTTTGGTGATTTAAGATCAATTAAAATGAGGCCTAAAAGTAGGCAAAATAATATTAAACTCGTTTTCTAGGAAGTTCAAACTTATATCAGATGTGTTCTCAATTTCTTTTTTGATTTTATTTATAAAAAAGTAATTTAATTAATATTTATTCGTATTTGTATTTCTTTTAGAGTTGTTTCAACTTCAATATCAAATTTCCCTGTGAGTATTTTTAGATTTATGAAGTACTTTTGTTCTAGAAAATCCCACAATCCTTTAAAGCCAAGTATTCCCTGGCTCCCTGGCCTCAGTTAAGCGGGAAAGCCATACAAAACCCATCAAAATATTAGCCTCATTGTAGTTAGTTGGCCAAACAAAACTATAGCCAAGCCAGAGCGAGAGAAAGGCCACAAAAACATTGTTCGATGAGTAATATGTGGTTAATAGCCAAGGCGGTGTCAGAGATGGGGTATAGCTGGGGACTCCCCTTGGCCATCCATATGCTACATCCATAAAATCGAAGTGTCTCGATGCTGGGGACACCATCAACTTAATGATGCATAATGATATGGGACGCGAGACGCGGCCCATTACCCACACGCAGGGCAGGACCAAGAGCAGGACATCATCAGGGCGCTATATATAATGGGTTTATATATATATGTATATATAGCATATACATATAGCCACTTGCAAAAAATACCACCCAGTGGTAACCACTTTGACGGTTCTGCTTAGCCAAATGGCCAGTGTCAGCGCCACGCTGTTTGCCGTCTTGTCAATTATTTATTTTCATTGGCATCATTATGATTTCTGGCTTGCGATAATGATGATGGAGCTCAGGGGGACAGGACTTTGTTTATTTTAATTTCATTTAATCCAAATATTTAAGCAGCTGCAGGAGACGGAGACGAAATGGATGGATCACTGTGATACTCTGACATTTCCTCGGTCAGAGTCTAGTGATTGGTTTCGGATTTCAGTTTAGCTTTCGTGTTTATAATTACTTTGTCATTGTGCTTGACTCTGCATTTCTTTGAGAATTCTAGAAGATACTACGATACTATTAAAATAATAAAGCTGCCTTCTTATTGCTTAAAATTGAAATTAAGAAAGCCACAAGCTAGAAACTAACTAGCTAAAACTGGTTTGATATAAGGCGTCCTAACAGTATATATATCTGCTGCAAAGCCATCATATCAATCGGCGTATCCTAGCCCAAGGTATCTGTGAGCTTGTTTATCTGCTCGCTTGGCTGCCTGTGAGTGTGTTGAGTGGATGAGTTGGTGGCGCTGGTGGAGCTGGTGAGGAGTGCATGCAACCGGGAGTTGGCCATATGCAATGCTGTTTGTAGACCCAACCCGGCTGTGTTTGTCATGTACACACTTAATGCTGAAAGAGTGTCACTAACAATATCATACTCTGTTTGTCCAGGACGACCGCCCACACTCCCACTTCTGCTCCCTTTTCCAATCCATCCCTCGTTCGCGCTTCGCCCGTTCCGTTTTGCGTATTTGTTTAGTGCAGGTGACATTTAAATTAAGCTGCTCCCGTTGCCATTTCCCCTTTTTCCCATTTCCCATATCCCAATCCCGGGCCCCACGTTAAAAGTACTTTCATGTCGTCCTCGCACACACACACACAGATGCACACACGGTTGGGGGGGAGAATAGAGGCGCAAATGGCAGGACATCCAGGAGGAGACCAACTGCAGACAGCGCTCGTTAAACTCAATAAACGTTTGCACTTTTTATTTATGTTCCCTTGCAATTGTTCGTCGCTTGATTAAATTTCTTTGTTGTTTTTATTGGGCTCGGTGTGTGTGTGTGTGTATCCTCGTCCCACTGACAATTAAACTAGCCAATTAAACTTTAGCCCCTGAACCCCCTAAAACATCAGTTCCAACGGCCATCTAGCCACTGTCTGTTTGCGTTTAAGCCTGCCCCTGATCCTGCTCCAACTGTTGGTGCTGCTCCCCATCTGGAGCCTGGTTCCTGGTCCCTAGCAAAGTGTTAATACACAAATACCCAAATGTGTAGTTAACACGAGTTTGTGTTCGTCTTTCTCCTTTGGCAGTTTGCGTTTTTGGTTCGTTTGCTTTGCCCGTGGGTCGAGGTTGAGAAAAAAAAAGGCCAAAGAAAACCGAGGAAAACCAAAAACTACGAGAAGTAAAAATAAATAGTGGTCGGGAGAAGCCAATCTGAAAGAAAGCAGAGCAGCCAGGAATGGAATTTGTCCGGCAACGGGATAAAGAAATGGTAATTAACATAACAGCTACAGCTGGCAAATATTTAAGTATTTAAACAAGTCAGGGAAAAAATTGCCTTTAAATAATTCATAAACCTTATTGGTTGCGAAAAAGTGCTTGAAATTAAACTTGAAGCGTTAAGCTCAAATAAAACAATTCAAACAATTCGTTAAGCTCAAAGAAAACATTTCAATAATTGCCTTTAAAATAAAGTTTTTCGCTTCTCCTGCTCCTTTTCTATTTTGTTATATCTCGTTTCTATTCCATATTTATCTTCCCCTACTTCTTATTTGCCAATTTATGCACAGGGGGATTTCATGGCATTTTCATATTTACTTAAGATTTTTATTTTCGGTGTTGATTTTTCTATTTTCGCCAAGTTGCATCCAGAAGTTAAACGAAAGTTTGTGTCGCAAACTTGAATGGCTTTTTGGTGCCCCTAACCCCTTCAGCTCTTGGCGGAATAACTCGAATGAGCTCTGGAATGAATTTCAATCCAATCTTAAGGTGAATTATAAATGAATTCCTCTCCTGTAATATGGTGATGAATGCTTGTTAAACTCTCAAACTGATGCTTAGCATTAATATTCCGACATTTAATAGACATTTGTCGGCCTCAAAAGGCTTCGTTCACGGCTTATCAGGCACTTTCCATTCGATTCAATTTAATTCGATTGGATCCTTAGCAATGCCAATTGCCTTCCATTCTTACTTGCACATTGGCTTTCATTTCGTTGTATAAATCAGAACAAAGTGAAATTATCCTTTGAAAGGCAAACAAATTGCTGAGCATATTACGTATACGTCGTCGCATGTTGCGAGGTTGCCGGGTTGCTACGGGGCGAAATGGGTACAAATCCATTGATTATTTATTTATGGCATGCGAAAGGTGTACAGTTCGTTGTTTGACAGATTCAATTGTATATTGTGTATATATCCCATATACATATATACATATATGTATATATATACATACACTCTTCAATGTATGGGTGCGCTGCCTGCGAGTGTCGGTGAGCTATTTCCGTTTTATATTGAGTCAAAAATGTCAAATGCATAACGAGAGAAATTCACAATTTTGATGTAATTGACAGCCAAAGGACGGATTTTGGGGTGGCTGTCGATAAATGGAAGGGTGCAGGAGCACAGGAGCTGGTGGGGGCATGGGACAGTGGGGAGTATCGGTGGCAGTGTGGTCATATCATAAAATGTCAAAGTTGTTTGCCAGTACCAGTTGTGTGTTCGTGTGTCCGGGGCAAATGGCAACATTTGGACAAAATGCCGTCTTATTTGACAGGCCATTTGGCAGTGACACGAGGGCGTTACAACAGCGCCCAGCTGCGACCACAGGCGAGGCCACAGTTATAGTCGCCATCGCCGACGAGCCACGCCTGATTTATTATGCAAAGCGCTTTAATTAGAGTTCGGCCGGGGCTCCACAAGAGCCATCTGGCCACAAACACCACGCACACTATACTGCTGACTACATATAAGTAGTATAGTATAGTGCACATGCCACTTAGTAGATGCACTGAGAAAATAACTATTGAGAGGGAAAATAATATAAGGATATGTTTGCCATAACAATGTGGATGTCCCAAGAATACACAAATTAATAAAGCGAGCGAGTAAGCGACAAGCGAGTAAGCGACGAGCGAGTAAGGCACGAGCGAGAAAGCAACGAGAGAGTAAGCGACAAGCGAGTAAGCGACGAGAGAATAAGCGACCAGCGACGAGTGAACTTTGAGCAAGATGACGAGTAAAGACTTCAAGTAAAGCCAACGTGTTAAGCCAAAGAGTAAAGCCAACGAGTAAATACAACTAGTGAACCAAGGGGTAAGGATGACAAGGTCGAGTGCCAACAGACGAGTAAAACTGTCGAGCAATGACGACTAGCCATGATAACGAGAGAGAGCGGAACGACAAGCAAATCCGACGAGTTGACAACATGCAAGGGTGTGAAAACAACGAGTGAGTTATGATTCAGCTTTCCTTTTTTTTAAAACCTTACCAGTAATGTCTTTTTAATTACTGAATCTAAATTAAAAATCCTTAAAATCCTTCGTTAATGGGTTGCTAAGAATCTTATCTTAGATAAGAGTCACGCATGCCTTACAAATGCGGACTTTGCGTTCTTGACATCGACTTTATCATGATTTAAATTAAAATAATTTCCCTCGAGTCGAACCTCATGATATAAATTCGTTACTATAAGTTAATGCTGGTATTCTTGAATTTAATCAATCACTTTGCTGCCTTTATTTAATTTCTGTGTAACACACACACACCCACTTTGTAGTCCAAGCACACACATAATAATTAAACAATGAACCGCAAAACAATTAGCTGACGGGGCAGGATGTCCAGGAGCCAAGCCGCAGCTGACCGGGATACCTTTTCTGCCTGGGAAAATATGAAATCACGCCAAGGTTTTTGCAATCTGAAGCCGAAGGTATATATAATATATATATGCGTTATATATGTAAATATATAGAGCTACCTGTGCTGTGGCATATGCAAAAATCAGGCTGACATCTGCTTAAGTGGCTCGGGGTTTTGGGCCATGCCAGCAGCACCGACATTGGCACCGGCACCTGGCTCTCGGCAGATGATGTGACCACCCTAGATCCTGCTCCCCGGCATCTGCTCCTTGCTGCTGTCTGCCAGGTTGATTGGACATGAAATTGATAGCTCACCCCACACACTTGCATATGTGGCTTTGCATGTGTCCGTGCTTAAGCAAGTTAATTGAATTTTGCACTCAAGTCGCCAGTCGCTGTCGCTGCTGGGGTGTTGCACTTGCACACTTGCACTTGCCACTGCCACTGCTGCTGCTGCTGCTGCTGCTGCTGGTGCCATATTCAAACATTGACAAGACATTTGTGAAGTTTTAAGTGCATTAGCTGTCAGGCAGTTTAAACGGCCAATGCATGCCAGGACCTGCAGCTATCGTGCTCGAGTGCGTGGCCATTAGTCCAGAAAAGTAGGCTATTAAATCAGGCGAAAGCCAGCCAAGCAGCCTTATTAAAAGGAAAACATGTTTCTGAATAATAAATAAATATATTTTACTGATCCTGAAACAGTTCTCTTCTTTTTAAAGATTTTAAAGCTATCTTAAATACATTTCCTTTGGTAAACTGCAGCTGTTAATCAATTTTACTTTTAAGTAAACAACAATAAATGAATTGGCAAACACAGTTTGCTTGGCAATTTACACAATAGCTGCAAATGCAATTTATGCATTTTTGGCCATTCAAATTGAATATTTATTGGGTTGAAAATTAATTTTCAGCTCCAGAGTGCCACCATTCCGGGCGTGTCGGCATTCTTCGAGTGCCGAAGAAATGCAACTGTGAGCAAATAATAAAAAAAAGGGGAACCAAGGCGGCGGGATGTAAAAGTCCTGGCAAGTCCCGGCTGCCATGCCATTGCATAGATAAGCACTCGCTATAAGTTTCTTGTATAACTGGCAAAGGGGAATAAAACCCGAAAACACTGGAGAACGAGTATTACCATTCCGCGCATCCATAAATACACAGAGCCCACAGAGCGCGATGAAAATGTGCGCCAACTAAAGCAATTTACAGTTCTTAAAATAGAGCCAGAGAATGGTGGGGCATGCCACTGAACTGACCTGCCCCCTCCCACCTAGCAAATGGGACAGGGCAAGGGGGTTCTCTGGAATGAGTCAAGAAACGGAATAGCAACAGCAGCAGGAGCTCCTCCAAACCAAACAAATGGAAAAAATTCAAATTATCTGCAAGCGGCAAAATGGACGAAAATGCAGCGAAACAATGCCTGGCACTGAGCGGAAAGTGTTTTGAAAATATATTCATAGATCCAGAATTTACTGGAAAAAAATATGGAAAATGTTTAGGTATAAGAAATCAGCTATTAAGTTTGTGTATCCTGGGGTTTTATTCTACAAATATCCTTTAAATATCTGTAATATATGTATTATTTGTTTTCAGAGTCCTATAGATTCGAAGAAGCTACCAAAGGAACTAGGGTTTTAAAATCACTTAAAAATGTGTCCAGGAGTGTGCTACAAAATGTTACAAAGTAAAGAACCAACTAATTTGCACTTTATCTTGTATTTCGAACATCTTTAAACTTCTTTATAAGGAATTTTGAAGACCTAGTGATTTCCATGGCCCTACTACATGAATACTCGCATATATATAAGATACAAATGTTTTTACTTAATTAATTACATATATTTCCGATGTTTCGGATATAGCCAGGCACCCTCATCAGTTGCTGTTCAATGTGGCAAGTAAATAACTAAATTAAACAAACTTTAGACCAAGAACAAAGTGATATAATCCCAAATATATATAATTTTCTTTCAGTGCCCGTAGCTGAAGATGCAAAAGGACTTGGGAACCGGACCAGCTACCCAAGTTTGAGTTTGGAGCTGGTTTCCTTGGTCCCTTTTTAGTGTGTATGTGTGTGTGGCAAACTTGAGTTCTTTGCACACATTCTGGCACTTGAACATTTTTCTTATTGTTCCAGTGGCGAAAGGGGAGTGGCGAGGGAAAGTGGGAGGGGCAGGACACTAGCAAATTGTGCGCGCTATGTTCTCTAACGTGTTGGGCTTAACTTGGCTTGGTTTTTGGTCTCGGTTTCGCTTTGGCTTTGGCTTTGGCTTCGGCTACGGCTTCCTCCTTGCTGGCTGGCCCGTTTTATTTGCATGCCAAAAGGCAGCAGCGGCAGCGGCGGCGGTGGCACACACAAAGAACCTAAGTGAAAAAGTAACTCGGCATGTGGATGTGTCTGGGCTGGGTGTGTGTGGTGTGGTCTGGAACCGGGAGCAAGTCACTTTGCCTGCTTAATGCACGAGAGCCAGATGAAAAATGAACTTAATACAGTTGCCAACTACATGGACCCGATGCGAAGGAGGACGATGGTGGTGGCAACAAATTTGCCTCTGCTCGGGTAATTTGCACGCTGATTTGCAAAATTGGATATTAGAGTGGCCGGCATTTAAGGCCCACGCAGAGCTTAAAGCCGGCTCAAATTGGCCACTAAACTGGGAGCCAGGGGGGGGCGAACACGAATTCTCGGCTCGACTTGGACTGTGTTCATCCCTTGTTGCGGTGTCGAGTTGCGAAACAAAAACCACGCACAAAAAACCGTTGACAGTTGGCATTTGCAAACAGTTTAAGAGTGGGCCAAAGGCAAAAATGTCAAGAGTGCAAAAGTATTGAGCTGTAAGAATCTCTTGGTCCCGCTGCTGGCCTTTCCTTTTTGCCACAACCAACTTTGCCTTAGAGGTCTTCATCTTTGGCCAAAGAGAAACGGTCTTGCGGTCCCACTCTGTCAAGCAATCTGACAATTTATTCATTGTACAGCTTGGCTTAATCCATTAACGACCCCTTTCGACCAGCCGCTTCGAGCCACAAAGTTTACGGACATTTTTAGCAAATTACAAATCTACCAAAGATACCAAATGCAAAACACAATAAAAGTGTCTGATTTGTTTGCTTAAAATTGATTGAATGGGCGCTCAAATTCAAAGAAGGCATCCGATAACTCTGGCCATATAAATAAATATGTTTTAGCAAGACATTCGAGAATTTAAAGTGTGGAAGACGTGAGTTTATACAGTTTGAAAACCGATTTGAACTTTAGTCTTTCTGCTAAGATAGGTATTACTAATTTAAATGATTCCGATTGAATAAAATAAGTGCAAGTTTATTAAAATATGTCTCCGCCAGGAAATATATTATATAGTTCTTATTATTATTCAAAATGTTAATTTGATTAATAACAACAGGACAGGCCAGCTACTAAAGCTCAACCGCACGAAATTCTGCACCGCACGCGTAATGTTATCGAAAATGTTATTAGCTTAGATATATCGTTATTTAAATTAAAGAAATATATTGCAATTCTAGTTAAAATTTCGATATTATGGATTAAATAATAATAAAATTATACTCTGAAAAATGTTACTTAATTATTTGTCTTTTTACCGATTATATTTAATAAATCTGTATAACCCACTTATGATAATTTTCTTGGTGGGGGAAATTGGTGTGATGTATTTTAAACAAATTATTGACTTATCACACAACGTTAAAATATCGTTTTTATTTATCTGTCTTCGTGTCTCGTATAAATACAGTATCGATATATACATATATTTATCGAAGCCATCCCTAACCGTAATACCTACAGTGACAGGACACTGCTTGCTCTGCTAACCTAACCTAACCTAGGTTTTTATTTCTACCTACAATTTCCCTTACTTTCCTTCTTATTATTCTGCTGAGCATAGAACTTTCCGTTTGCAGATCGTGTTTCCAGTTTGCATATTGCATATATTTACTTTACAGCAAACCCGAAGACCGGGCACCATATTTGAATACATTTTTTCAATTACGGCAAAAGTGGCAAAACAGTTGTCAACATTTCCAGCCAAGACAAAACAGAAACGGCAACAGAAACAGGAGCAGCAGCAGTGGCAGCAGCAGTGGCAGCAGCAGTGGCAGCAGCAGCACAAGCAGAAGTAAAAGCAGAAGTAGAAGCACGATTGAAACAGTGGCAACAGCTTCCACGGTATCAGCAGCTAGGAGGCAACAAAGGCGGCCAACTGACAGCTGCAGAAAGAAAGATGTCAGTTGTCAACAACAATGCCCCAAGTTGCAACAATAAAATTCTGACACATTGAAAAATGTCATTGTGTAACTTAAGTAGCCGGCATGCGAGAAGGGAAGGGGGAAGGGGGGCAAAAAGGGAATATGTTGCTTATGTAAGTCACATCCTCCCACAGACGCACACGAGAACACATATTCAAATACAGGATACCGCCTTTGGTTGCTGACTTGGCCGACTTCATCTTCATGCCAGGCGTCCGTCCTGCCTGTTAATTTACTTGCAGTTCCGTTCCATTTTTATGGACTGCCGCCATCAAGCTTTTCCACCTCCCCCTCTAAGCATGTGTGTGTGTGTGCGAGAGGGTGTGTGCTTTGTAGCTGTGAGTGTGTGTGTGTTTCGACCATTTGTTATGCACTGATATGGCGTCAGGCTAGCAGCAGCTTTTTGTGTGCTTTACATAACAATCCCATTAGAGATGGGTGCGTGATAGGCCCCAGCTGGATGACAGATTTGATGCTCGAAATACAAATAAAATAAATAAAAGTGAGGCAAAGCGAGGGCTATCAGTGGAAGACAAGTGTCATCAAATTAAATAAATTAAGTTGACTAAAATGGAAGAAATCTAAAAGATATGCAGAGATTTGACATTCTAAACTATTAATTAACTTTTAAAATAATTACACTGATATATAAAACAGGGAATTTCTTAATTATTGACTAAGGATCTCTCTATAATCTTTTCTATAAATCTGAATAAATACTTTGGTCAAAATACAAATAAAATAAGTAAAAGAGAGGCAAAGCGGAGTCTATCCACTGAAGACAAGTGTCATAAAATCAAATACATGAAGTAAGTTGAATAAAATGGACTAAAATTCAAAACCATTTATTAACTTTTAAATGAATTAAATTAATATCCAAAAAACGAAATTTCTTAATGATTTACTAAGGACTTCTATCTAATCTTTTAAGTTCTAGTTCTAGTCTGAATAGACACTTTGCTATAGATCATAAATCAAACAAAATTTCGCTTTCAAATCATTTAAAAAAGTGCTCAAAAGCATGCAATATTTCTGGGCTTGAGTACATTTCCCACGGCATACTTTTAGGCCTATTTAAAAGTGATTTCCAGTATATATATTTTTTTCTCCTTACAACTTTAACAAATCTCATATTTAAATATTAAATTATCTAGTAAAAATAAGGCTCACGCACACACCTCTCATAAATATGCACGCAGAGCTTTGAAGCCTTTTGCACAGCATACTCATACACTCACTCCAACACCCACACCCACACACAGGGGACATGCATGTCGAGTGTGTGTTGCTTATGCAAGCGAGAAATTTGTTATAATGTGCAGCCCATAGAAATGGCGTGAAGAGCAGACGACGACGGATCGGGGTAATACGAGAGAGGAGCGGCATGGAGCGGAGCATATAGAACACATTATGTATGGGACGCAGGGTTTTGATAAACGCATACAAAGCCACCGAGGCGTACACTTTGGCTCCTTCCCACCCCGGCCTCTAATTGGGGGAGGGGCAGGATCGGTGAGAGGCCCATCCACATCCACATCCACATCCCTATTCCCGACCAGGAACACAAGCCGAAGCCAAAGCCAAAGCCAAAGCCATTTGCCACGTCGATCAAGTGCACTGAGCCGGTTTATGGCGGCGCTTAACAAACCTCGACGATGCTGCCGACGGCGGCACTTATTGTTGTATGATTTTTTTCGTCGCCTCCTTTTTATGGTACACATTTTCTGTTTATTTTCATTTACTTATTTTTTCTGTTGTTGTTGTTGTTTGTTTGTTTTTTTTTTCCTCCCCCCGGGCAGAAACACGGCGACAGTGAGAGCCACCGTTCTCGTTGTAAGTGTTGTCCGCGCCTGCGGCATCGTTCTCGGACACCGACCAACGAACAAAAAAGATGTCCAGCGCATAATTTAATTCCCCGCCCCCGCAGGATTCCCATCGCTGTGTTATCGTTACGCCGGCGTCCTTATTACGTTGAATGGAAAATAATTGCTTTTGGATAAGGCAAAGTGAAAGAAATAACGAAAAAAAAAATAGAGTCGAAAGAAGTCGGTTGGAGAAGCCAGAGCCAAAGTGCTTGACAGTTGTCTCCAGCGTCTACGCCGCCTTAAGTGATTTGCGTAAGCCGAGGCTATGGAATGGATGTTGATCTCATTAGCTGGTGGAAATCGGATAGGGAAAAACACGTCTTGTTGCTCTCTGCAATTATTTAAATCTCTTAAGTTATGCAGCGTGATTAATCGCCAAATGCAAGACGTATAATTAAAGCTATGGCCCCCCAGATTTCAACGGAGATTTCAAGCCCATTAAATGTCTTCCGAATGAATAAATTACTGAGAGCTCTTTGATTGGCTTTTGATAGTTGACGTTGTTGAGTTGCTTGAGTCCCGAAATTTCCACTTACATTTCCTAATTAAATTGAGACGTCAATTTAAGCGGCAGTCCTCTACTGGGACTCTGGACCAGCAGGCCTAATTTAATGAATTGGCCAGATTGTAATTAGTTTAACACTTAAGGCAGAGTTGTGCAAAAACACTGGCAATAAAGGACATAAATTGCTCCGAATTTATACCGAGGAAGCCGGATAAATTTGCATTTGACTCATATGCATATATATAATATGTATATATGCCAAGATTGCTTTCGCCAATATGCCTAAGACGCTTACGCAGACAGTAATTGCTTGTGTCTATGCGTGTGCGTGCTGCATTTGTCGAGGACTTACGGGGCTTTGCCATTTTCCATTTTCTCTAGCATTTTCCACCTACCCCTCCCCCCGCCCCGACTAGCTTAATGAGCTGACGCGGCGCATAACCCATTTAAATATGTCATGTGCATGCGATGCCCGGACGCCTAATCATACGGCGCAGCATTTGAATTTCCAATGCCGGCACGCCCCTCCAAGAAGTATGCAATGAAATATGTAGCGCATGAATGTCAGACACAGCAGCGACATCGAGCTTAAATGTCAGCTCCTGCTCCTGGATGCGAAGGATGTGGGATTTGGAGACGGAGATGGAGATGGAGATGGCGAACATAGAACTGGAGGACTGGTGTCGCTGTCAAAGCACTTTATGTCACAATAATTTGCAGCCTCGTTGTACATGTATATGTATATCTATTCATTTCACGTAGCATAGCATAGCGCTGCTCAAGCTAACATCTTCACGTCCAGAGTCCGGGAGTCGTTGGAGTTACGGCTCTCCGAGTTGGCCAATATGCATATGTAAAATATTTATGAGCGCGTGCAAATTCATTTCATTGCTTCAACGCTCTTTGCCCTTTGCACAGCTTCTCTTCCGCCCTTTTTTCGCCAGGGGACCATGCCATATGAACGAGGGGTTGTGATGAAGGGGTTATTGTGGGGCGGAAGGAGAAATATGCATATCATTTTGAAGACATTTCGTAACTTGATGACAAATATTTGTACATCAGAATAAAGGCACGAAATGTAGTTATACATATTCGAAAAAATAATTAAATCAGGCTTTTGTACGGCACAAATATTTTATAGTTAAAATGTAGGTAGTAATAACCTACAAAAAATTAAGAAAATGTAAAGTTTATAAAAGAAGGACATACAAATATTATAAATACTGCGAAAGACTAAAACATAACCCCGCAAAATAAAGTCAATCATAACATAAGTCAAATTAAAGGTTGCAGAATAGGGATGGCAGAAAGTAACTATTTAGAGATGGTTAAGTATTGATATTTTTAGAAAAAGTCGATAAATAAATCGATAATCTAACGTTGGACTACATGTGCGATAAGTCGATATTCTATTTGATATATCATTGTTGGAAATACATATATATAAAGAGGCTAATAAAATCTATCCGATAATAGAAAAATAAATTGTATTATAGTTAACATATATTTTTCGATAGTTTAACAATAAATGCGGTAGGTTTCATTTATTGGAATTATAATATCCCAAAATACAATACTTTGCGATATTTTAAATTTGGATATATCAAATCTTATAATAATTTCTATATGATCGCAATATATATATATTCAGATAGGAATATACTGATATTTTCCTATAATATCGATTTTTTAAGGTTAAATAGTTCAAATCAAAGACATTAAAAGTGTTAAATGTCATATTTCTCGATATACCGAAACTCCAGGTAAGAAATTTTAATACATTTTCGATATAATATTGAGAGCGATATATTTGTCGATACTTTTTCTCTCGATATACATCCCTCTGTTATTGCAAGATGTTACATTACTCTGATTTTTGTTTATTTCGAAATTCTTTCGATATGGTTATATTAAGATTATATTTTCCACAAATAAAAGCTGTTCTTCCTTACATTCTGCTGATGGTATAAATATCTAAATCTAAATCAGCCGCCAGGGCATGCCCACCGCATTATTCTCACCAAGCCTTGTTTGTCTTTGCCACCAGATAGTTTATAGGGCCATTTTATTATTATTGTTGTTGTTGATGTTTGTTGCTGCTGTTGTAGCATTGCGTTTTGGGCCCTGCACACACGAGTTTAATGCAGCGCGCGACAAATTTTCACAGCACATTTGCAAACAATTTCATGGCGAGAGGCGGTCGTTGTTCTGCTCTGCTTATGGCCCCTAACTTGGCTAAATGGGTGGCTGACAAATTGTCAGCATGGCCAACAGCCAGTGGAAACAGCCAACATTTGTTGCCATTTCTGTTCTGTTGATTCGGTTTCTGTTGCTGTTGGCGGCGCGTAAATAAATACAACATTGTAGATTGTACAATATGCACGACACGCGTTTATTTGTATTGTATTTATATTTCATGCTGGGCCGCCGTCGCTGTTGGAATATCCGCACATGGGGGCTGGCTACTGGTTCCTGGCTCCTGGCTCCTGGCTCCTGGCTCCTGACTCTGGGTTCCCAACGATGGCCGTGCGGAAATCGCAAAAATATTTTGCGCTCGTTTGCGGAAATGAGAAAAATATTTCAGCTCGGGGGACGCGAACAAGGACTGTGGACTGAGTTTGTTCGCCGCCGCCACCATCGCTTATGGCATGCAATTTTAATGCCGAATATTATTTGTAAATGAATGGCTCTCGGTGTTCTGGTATATTATACCCTATATTTTTTCTTTCTGTTGCTGGCTTTTAACTGATTTCGCCCGCCAGTTAGCGCTGGGTAATCTTATTATGCAACACTTTTGCATAAAATTGAATGTGTTATTCCGCTGTCTAGTTTGTTTATGAGTGGCTACAGCAGCAGCCGGCACGCGGCGTATGCGTAATATTCATACGCCCCGTGGCATCCCATATGCATTCCAAATGCTGCGTGGCAATTTCAAAGGATTAAGCGCTTGAGTGCGCAAGGACATGACAGCACGGCGATGCGTCTACATGAGGATAGAATAAATCCCTCTCCTCGCCAGCAATCTCCCCTCAATTCGCATTGACTTTGCATACAAATTAAAGTCTCCGATGCTGTGCAGGGTTTGGTTTATGTAATTGAATTAGAGGCGACTAGAGACAACGACCCCCGATGCGAGTCAGTCTGCTTGTGTGTGTATTTTTGGGGGGCTTGAGACCGGGCCAGCATAAATCGAAGTTGAATCGGATTGGGGAAATCCCAACTGATGAGCTTTAAAGTGAATGAAATGTAAGCTGATTGGCTTCATTTGGCTGCAGTTATCGCATTAGAAGAGTGGTCCTTACTACCTATTCGGATCTATGATTTTTACACTCTAAAATATACTCTGAGATTTGCTTTTTTTTAAACACATTTTTAAAGCTCTCTGGATTTTTAGGATATGGTTTTTTTTTTGTTTGTTGCAAAGTTCTCCCCTCCATTTGGGAAGGACAAAAATCTATTACTCAGGTCTCGCTTTTGGGCTTTGACCCATGCAAGGGAGAGGGGCCAACGTGCATTGAACTGGTCGCGTGTCAGATTGCGTTCAATCGCCCCCTAAACTCCCAGCCCCTACTACACTAGCTCCCCCCCTTTTATTCAGTTCGGAGCTGAGCCCCTGGGGTGCCATAGCGATTGATTGGCTCTGGGGCGGCGCAACGCGTCGCATTTGTCCTTTTGTTTATGGCGAGTGTGTGTGTGTGTGGAAGTTTTTCATTGTATTTAGTGGAGCAGCAGTAGCAGTAGCTCTATGGATTACGGATTGGGTTTCCGTTTCCCCATGTAGTAGCAGCAGCAGCAACAGCAGCAAACTGCATTAATCCGATTTCCCCGCCATTGTGCTGCCAGCCAGCCGGCAACATGGCGGCGGTTGTTCACTTTAAGTTACATAATATGCCATTGTTTGTTGCATATTTACTTTTTGACTGTGCCATGTCTTTGTGCTCTCCTGCTGATTCTGGCACGTAGATGTCGTTTATGTCGTTAGCCCAAAAAGCACCCAGAACTCCAGCTCCATCTCTGCATCTCTATCCATCCACTCGAAGCCAATCCAATCCATTCAGCATTTTTCGATTCGATTGCCGTGTGGCGTGTGCCCTGTGTGGCAGGACGAGAGCAAGCTGTTGCCAAGCGTAACTAATATTGGCAGTTGCATTTGGGTTATTGTCTTTCTACTCCAGTTGCATTCGGAATTGGAAATGCAAGCGAATTTGGCTCAGGGGAGCGACAATCTTTGCCGCAGGCAAATGCATGTTGCATGTTGCACGACACCGAATATCTGTCCATGGCCAATTGCCTGAGCCAAACACACACAGGCATTTGACAATTTGGCATTAGCCAGGGATTTAATCTGCAATATTCATCCATCCGATTGCCTAAGGCCGCACGCATACACACCTGCAGCTAATTCGATTTTATGTTTTCCCCTCGATTGATTGATTAATTGTTCATTTCGTATTCAAGCCATTTAGTTAGCTATCTCAGCTGCATTTCAAATTCCTAATCAAAAATTGATTGATACTTTAAGTTTATGTTTGCCATTTGTCTTTCACTTCACCTTGGCGTATAATCTTTAATTAGACTCAAATTTCCACCGCTAATGAGTTGAGGAAAAATAGAAAATATATTTTCCCTCCTCAGCTTGGCGGTTATTTAACCATTAAGTGATAGTAGAAGTTGAAATGGAAACTTTAAACGCAATCTCGGTTCAGTTCAGCTTTGGGAAAATTAAATATTTTCTGCTTGGCCACCTGTGTGTCTGTGTGTGTGTGTGTATTACCCCTTTTTTTCGTCCTTGTTTCACCCTTTGGCTCAATGTCATGGGTTCTCGCACTCGAGCTCACCAAATTTAAACTTGATTTTCGTATTTGCTCTGGCCATTTCTTGCTGCTGCCTCTGTGCTTTTTTTTCGGTTTGCCATGGCTGGGTTGGGCTACAATCTCTACCTACATTTATGGTTAAAAGTTTCCCCTTGCCCTCCACTCCGGCCTCCGGTGCATTTCCGAACTGGGAACTGGGAACTCGGCACCCGTAGAGAACATTTGTCCGTGGGTCTTGCGGTTGGTCCAACGTGCGTGCCGTTGGCCATTATTACACCTCCTCGGCTCTCGATTGGAGTTTGGAGGAGTCCGGGTCTGGGTTTTAAAGTGGTAACAGGACCGCGGGCGGCCACCCTGATGTTGAGTGGCACGTGGAGGTTCTTCCCTTGTATAGTTTGGCATAAAGTGCATTTTGTTGCCATTTTTCCACGGCGCTTGGCTTATTTCGTTTGATTTTATGCGGTTACGTGAATTCATTCGAGTGCTGCTGCTGTTGTTGCTGCTGCTTCCTGCTCTTTTTCCCCCGCTTTTCCTGATTTTCCCCCTCGCAAACCGCTTTGCCCCCCCTCGCTGGTATCTCTCTCTTGTATGAGCTTTTAACGTAAGCGATTTTTTATGTTCGCCTGTGGTTTTAATTTCAATCATTTCGCCGGTTGCTCGTTCAGTTGGTTAGTTTGTTGGTTGGTTAGTTGGTTTTTCCTGAACGTCATTGGGCGGTTGGGTGTCTGATGGGTGGGTGGTGGGTGGAACAATTGGAATGGCTCTTGAAAATCAACGTTAATAAATATGCAAATGCGATAGCGATGCGAGCACAAATGCGATTAGCGCTGCATTGTTTTCCGCGTTCTTTTCGTACATACTCGTACATATGCTGCTGCGCATTTCCCTGATAGATTTTCACTCCGAAAAATTAGTAAGTTGAATAAGAGAAAAGTTATTTAATTTCTGGCTTATGAAAATATAGTTTTAAAGTGCTAATATGTTGACAAAAAACTACCAAACGTTGATATGTGATAAAGAAATTGATAAAAAGGTTTTTAATGAATTTGATTGTGTTTAAGAATATAATTTAGAAGAGATTTTTCAGAAGATGTTAAAGGGAATTTAAAGATTCAGTAAAATAAGAAATCCTTTAATTTAAATGCAAAGAGTGCACTTAAAATTCCCAAGTCTGAATTCTGCGAGAGGCTCGTATATAACCGCTCTAAGCTTGCCGTCCCAAAAGCGAAGTTAGCTCAAGATCTTTCGTAATGGAATCGAAATAGACTTTAACTTCTGACAAAAAGAAGTGAGTCTTATTTTTTGTTTAAGAAATCAATTAAATTTAATAGATTTAAATAATAAATTTCTGTGGATCTCAAATCAAGCTTCAAATATTTAGAAAACAAAGATGTTTCCCGATTTTTACCTCAGTGCATATACATAGTTGCCCCTGGCTAATTGCTATATCATTTGGCTATTCGCCAAATGTGTGTGTGTGCGAGTGCGTGATACGGCTTTAATGCTTTAATGGCCACTTGAGTCGCAGAAGTTGAGGTTTGGTGCCGGGCACTTTTTCATCTCGCCTGCCACCACACACACACACACACGCCTCACACACACCTCTATGCTACATATGCTACAAATTAGTTATAATTAAGTTGGAGCACACGTTGCCCGGATCCGGATCCGGCTCTGGTCCAGCTACTACTACTATAACTACCTACTACTATATACGACTCTGGAGAAGCACTCCGGCTCTCTCTTTGGTTACGGCCGCACAGCTACGTGCCGCCTCAAAGTGTTTTAATAAGCCGGCAAAGGGCAAACGCCAAAAGGAGGTGGCAGAGAGAGGGGCAGAGCAGAGCATAGCGAAGGCAGTAACACAATTCCCGCTGCCAAGTTGCTTACTAGACACATTAAATGTAATTAGCTGCGCTAAGGTTAACACAAAACTACAGTTAAGTCGGCCGGCGGGCCCCTCCACGCTCCCTAATTAGTTATCTAAAGTTAGTTGGCGACACTAATGGCGATGCCACGACCATAGTAGTAGTAGTAGTAGTAGTGACAGTGTGCGGCATTAGTGTAGCATACTTTGCTGCATTAGCATTAGCATTAGCATTCGGGGCGTCTCGCAAATCATTTGTTCAAGTGCAGAAACAACAAGATGCCTCATTTTTTCCTCCCCTATAGCCATTCATTGTTTCTGCCCCATTTGGGCCTGTTCTTTTTTTTTGGGCCCCGTAAATCACTCAAAACATAATGCGCTGTAGTTAAAATATGCGCACAAAATGCTCCGCTCTATGCGGGAAAATTTGTTGAAAGTTTTTCTTGTTGCTCGCTATTTTTATATACATCTTTTTGCCTTCATTTTTCCTACAGTTTTTTTTTTCTTATTCTTTCTGTTTTGCGTGCGGAAGTTGTGGCCTGGCTTATTGAGTTGCTTGTGCTGCTAAGGACACGTCCATAAATGTATGACTAGAGAGCGTAGAGCGGAGCAGGATACGGAGCTGCAGCTGAACCGACTTTGTACTTGAACAAGTCCCTGAAAAATTGTTTGATAAATGTAGGAAAGTTCGGAGAATATATATATTTTACCACGGATTTTACGATAGATACACAGAGAAATTTACATATTATACGCGGCATGAGCAATGAGCTCATTTATGGTTATGGCTTCAGTTCCTTTTTGGGGTTGTAAGGGGAGAGGGTTGGATAGTAACAATAAAGAGTTGGTTGATGAACTGGAACCTTTCCAGCCAATCTAGGACTGACCTGAACTGACCCCGCCATTATCCCTGCCATTGTTATTGTTGTATCATGGTCGGTTTCATTTGTTAACCAATGTTTACTCAGTTTCTGTTGTTATTTTTTTTTTTTCTCATATTCATTGGCCCGGGGACAGTTTAAATATTTTTATTAATTCCTTTTAAATTTTTCCTTCTTTTTTTTGTGTTGCCTCCCATTCGGGCTTGTTGTTAAACAAGGGGGAGAAAAATGAAGGAAAATGTTGACATAGGGGGAGATGTGGTGTTGGGGGGCAAGGCAAATGGAAAAAAGTGCCAGAGGGCACAGTTTGTGCCAATTTCCAGCAATCTTTTTTACTTGTTTTTGGTTTAAAATGTTTTTTTTTGCTGATTCTGCAAAATGGAAAATCATAATAAATAAATACAATTTTTATTATTACATATTGTGCGCGAGCAAACAGAGTGATGTGTCGTGGCTGTGGGACCTTTTTTTCGGGGGGGTAGAAAACATGCCAGGCAACAGCCATCCAGCCAACAGTTTCAATTTATTTTCAATGTTTCAAAATAAAAGGCGGCGGCGGAGTGAAGGAGCAGCACACGTAAATTGAACATTTTAGCGCGCTTTTAAGCAATGTTCAAGGTACCAACAACACTCGCACACCCGCACACACACACACACCCACCCTCACCTGACAAAAAAACAACAACATCATTGCACTTAGAACTTCCGCACGATAAAATTAAATGACGGCTGGTGCTCTCCACTCCGCCTCTCACTTTTCCCTGCTCGGAACAATCTATATCAAAGTGGGAACAACAAAATAAACTCGCTGGCAACAAAAAAAAAAAAAAAAAAATAGAAGGAATCTCGAAAATAAGAAAACAAAGTAGCGGAGGGAGAAATCACTTATGGTGAAGTTGTTGCCCTGAAAATTATGTTAACGGTAACAAGGTGAAAGCGCCAAATGAAAAATCACTTAAACAATTTGATATTTGATTTGCGTGCCTGTTAGGCGGTAATTCCTCGTGTCCCCCTGCTTAAAGATTTATAGAGACACACCCTCCATAAATGTCATTGTCAGTTGGCTTTGGATTTCCTTTGCCAAGGCCTGAATTATGGTCATAACAAATCTGTGTGCCACCGTTATTTATATGTTTAATGCGAAAAACGAAGGATGCCGACCATGGGATATCCGAGAATCATTTAAAGCAAAATCGTAGCATACTTTGTAGCGTAACTCTAGTAGAATGCTGTCAGATAATACTTGTATATAAATACGTCTGAAAACATGCCAACTTTAGGTGTGAATTATCTATTTTTCAAACTGGATAATTAATTTCATTTGATTTAGAAATAACCCGACTATAGAAGGCCCTGTTCTTAGCTCTTTAGAAAAACGTTAGCATAATTTCTAGCAATACCCTGATACCATGATGGGCGCTTAGAGGCTCTTTCAGCTCCCAGTGCTCTTTCCGTTATATTTTTTGGGTGGCGGCAGCAAGTCGCTGTAGCTCTTTCCGTTATATTTGCTGCCCTTGCCTGCTCTAATATAATGCTTTCAAATCATATACAAATAAACCTTAAAACTTGCTGAATTTAAGGCTGAATGATATTTTTTATATAATTAATTCAATATAAAATATTATAATAATTTTTCAATAATTTCTTAGTACATATTTCTTTTGATTGACTTCCTATTTGAATCCTTAAAAAAAACAAATAATAATATATAATAAAATATTATCATACTTTCTGGTGGCGACATAGTTTTATAGAGCCAATATATACAGAAAATATAGAATTATCTCCCCTTAAATCTGGAAAATCACTTAACCCGCTTCATATTTGATTTGCCAGCCTGTTTGGGCCATAATTCTCAGCGGCGACGTTGCTGCTTAAAGATTTATAGAGTTCTTCTCGCAGCCCCCAGCGAGTTCATAAATACACGCATAAAGCTCAGTTGATTTTGGATTTCTTTTCGGATTCTTTCCTTTTTGGCCTGGCCTGAATTATGGCCATAACAAATCTTCGGCACCAGTAACAGTCAACGTCACGTAGCAACAGCAATGTCGGAAAAGTGGGGAAAAGTGCGGGAAAATGAGTGCGGGCGACGAGGATCGACGAGGAGCCGCCTAGACTTTATTGATAAAGGCATATAATTTATTTGAACAATCGACAAAACGCTTTTGTCAATAAAGCCAGATAAATATCTGGCATTGTAGCAGCTTTATGGTCTTTTTTTTTCCATGTCATTCTCATTTTTTCCGCTCTTTGTTTTGCGGTTGCGTGACAATGGCCGGGAAGCGAGTGGGAGTGGTGTGAATCGAGAGGGGGCGACAGGGCGGCCTGGTACTCGAAATCGGTTTATTGCCAATACAGTGAACTATAGGTAGTAAAAGCAGTTCATATATAGAGTTAAAATATCAGGGATATATGTGAAATAAATGGAAAAGTATGCGGTATAAATGGATGTAAATAATTACCATTTACTTTGAATTTATAAAGATGTTTCTTTAATTTTTAAGAAACTTTCAAAAACTTTTACTTAAAGTTACTTTGCTTTATGGATTTATTATTTATTTATATATTATATTTATTAAAGTCTAGCATAACGCAACAATATAATACAATTTGCACTTGTTTTTGGTTTAAGTGTCAGTTCTTTTTTACCACAAATCCACTGTAACCCATTGAGTTGCACGCATTCTCGGCTTGTTTTTTTTTTCACTCGCCCTTTCAGTTGCGTAATAATGTCAATATTTAATTGAAATATTGAGCCCTTTATAAATAAAAGGTCAGTTTTAATGAACAAATTGGTTTAATTATATTTGAGGTGGCATTGTGCGTCGAGTACAAGTCAATGAATAATATGCATTCCCTTGGAGTTTTCGTGCAAAATTCAACTTGTACTATAGTATGCCCAAAATGCTGACATCAGCTATATATAAATTATATATATACGTACATATATGATATATATAAAACAAATGTGTGAGGGGCGAAACTGTTTGTTCTTGCATATGTTAAACAAGGAGATTTATGCGAATATGAAAAACAGTGAAAGCACGGCACACGACACGTCGCACTATTTTGCAATTTTTTGCCCTATTTTAACGTGACATGTCAGCCTGGGGGCTTCTGCTCCTGCTCCTTGGATTCTTGGAGAAAAAAAACCTCCGTCTCACTTGGCAGGCAAACATTATCGCCTACGTGAGCTGGAAACTCAAGTGAAGCAGCCAGCTGGAGTCGAAGTTCACCGCCACGTGTAGGACACACACTATGTGGGCAGCAGTGTATGAAAGTATCTCTGTATTTGTATCCTACAAAAGGATACCGAAGGATGGGTGCTGCTTGCTTGGCTTTCATCAATTTGTTAAGCATTCACACGTTGCCCTGATAATTTTATTTGATTTTTATTTGATGCTACAAATTAGATGTTGATAGCGAGTGAGTTTGGGCTCCACTTAAATTATAATTCTATTTGAGTCCTTTTTCGGGTTGCCTTTTTCCCTTATCTCTCACTGTCTGCCACCACCCTTCGGCATCGCTGTCCCTGTGTGCTTGAAATGATTATTTTATCGCTGTTGGCAAACATTTGTAAGCATTTTAATTACATTAGAAAGCGAACACTTGAAACTTTGTCAACTGGCAACTGGCAAGCGGCAAAAACTTACCACAGAAATAGCGTAAAAATAAACGCCAAGAAATTACGGCGGCGACGAGTGGCAAAAGGAGCAGCAGGAGCCAGGAGTCAGGAGTCAGGAGCTGGAGTGCAGCCGAAATGGAGCAAGTCTGGTGCAGTGGAAAACTGTCGCCTTGACTATAAAGACGGCATGTTGTAAAGCCAAGCTATAGCTCGCTCTGTCGCATTTTCCGCGTTTTTCTCGCCAATGAAAAGCTGAAATGTCGCGCGCTTGCCCTCCCTCCTTTTCGCCATTTGACGTTTTGCCCATTTCCCAGCGTTTCCATCGATATATATATACATATATACATACCTGCAATGAGAGGGAGATAGAGAAGAAAGAAAATATTAATAAAGGCTTGTGCAAGGGCGTAACTGTAACAAAAAAAAATATATATCAGACAACTGAGGACTTCCCAGGGCCATTCAGCCAAGTTACGCAATTAACTTGGTTAATTGGCTTTGTTCCTTAAAGATATTCGCTGAAAGGAGAGCTATAAGTTTAAAGGTTTCCCAGTTAAAGTCAAGGAAATATGGCTAGTAAGAAGGAGCCGCTTAAATATGCAAATAATTACTTGTTTGGCATAATTTGGCATAATATTTACTATTATTTATTATTGTACATTTTCACTATATTATTAAGCTTTCAGGTAGCGCAATTTTCCCAAAAAATCAGGCTTGTTTTCTCATAGTTTATGGGATTACCGAAACTCCCTTTGTTTTCTTTCTTCTTTTTTTTCGATTTTTGAATAATAACAAGGGCGCAGAATGTAATTTGAAAACTTTTGGCAGCCCTTTTGTTTTCTGGTAAACAACACTTGGTCAGCAGCGTGTCCTTTTTTTTTGTTTCCTGTGGCCGCTCCTCCCAATTTCCGCCCAAAGTTGATCAGACAACTGCGTGCGTGTTCCATCAGTCAGCACTTCTTGGCGGTGGCGGGGCCTGGGCCACTCTGTGTACACATGGGCGCCTATTTTGAACCGGAGGACACGACATGTGGGTGTTGTGGGTTAACGTGACACCGTGACAACAACAAACAGGAATGGTGGCAGGAAAAGCAGGCTGTGCTGACTTAACTGCTGTTATCCTGCCCAAGGGGCTCGGCTCGGCTCGGCTCGGCCAGATTGTTGTTTGCGTGTACAAATAGCCAGTTCCGCCATATTGATCCGCTCAATCTGCGTCAATCTAATACCATTCAATATTGTATATGGCTGTCGAACCTTAATTACATATGAATAATTACGATTAAATGGGCAAAACGCCAGACGAAATAATTAATAAGCCTTGAATAATGCATATAGTCTGTTCAACAACTAAGCTCCTATCACATATCACAAATATAAGTACAATTTAAGGCACACTAATTGCTAAGCTCATAAAAAAAATAACACCCAATGTATGACTTTAATCATTTCTATCAGTCTCTCCTGCTTTTTGTGTATAATAATAAATAAATTTCGATGGCTTTTAATCTTTTGTTGAATAATGCCTAAGTAAACATTTATTCGGAATGCAGATCAAGAATAAATTGCGACAGTTCGTAGCCCATTGTGCGGAAGAAAACACTAAGCCATTTATAAATTTATGCAGACTAAACACAATTCCCATCCTCATCCCCGCCCCGCATCCGCCATTGGCTGACGATGACCGCTGCTGGCTGGCTGGCTGGATTTCTTGGCCAAAATGCCAAGCTCAAGTCAAGACGGGGAGTCAAGTGCAATTATAATAACTAACTGCAGACAGTCGAAAGCCGAAGCTAAAGCTCAGGCTCAATGAATGCAGTTTCCGAGATACAGGGGCAAAGATACAAGCGCAGAGATACTGGGGCCAAGATACAGATGCATATACAGATGCTGAGATACAGATACAAAGACGAAAGATTCGCATGGAGATGTGCGACCAAAACTTGTGTGCAATTGTACTGTTTTAATTGCTGGCATCGGACATGGACACGGACACGGACTGCGACAAAAAGCGGGCCAAACAATCTGGTAGCTGGAAAGGACTCAGTATTCTCTGTCTCTATTCGGAATTTTGGACTTTAGGGTCAGACAAATGAAACAGGAAATAATGGTTGCCGAAAAAGCGTTGCTGAAGTTGAGTTGGCATTTCGAACCGAGCGGAACCGAACCGAACGGAACGGAAACTAAATCCAAAGCTGCATCTGAAGCTGCCTGCCTGCCTAGCTGCCTCACTGGCTGACTGGCGAAAATAAAATTAAATTAAAAGTTTTAAACAAGTTTTCCATTATATGGCTGCACGTCGAGCAGCATCGCGTTTTGGGGCACAACTTGCCTCGCCGACTTCCCAGTTAGAAACATTAAAAGTTATGTTTCACTGTTTGTTTCGCCTTGCCTCTCTCTCTCTGTATGTGTTCATATTTCTGATTTTTTTTTTTTTGCCATACACCCCTCGGGCTTTTAGCGATTTTAAAGGCCCCGAGTGTTTTTCGGGCTATTTAATTATGATTATTGAATTTTAAATGTCACAGAAAACTGTGGGGCTGATTTGTTTGGCCTCGCTTTGGTTAGAGCAGAAAAAAGGAGCGGAAGAGCGAAAAGCGGAAATGGCCGGCACATTTTACCTGACGGGGCCATTGTTTAAAAGCCTTGTGCTACTTCCGTTTTCATTTTGTTCCTGTGCCTGTGGCTGTGTGTGCGTGTGTATGTGAGTGATAAATAAATTATCAGTGCTGTTTTTGCTGTGCTCTAATTAAATTGGCTGTGCAGCCATATCATCGTAATGGACTAGGAGGACGCAGCATTAAAACACTTTGTTTTTGTGCCATAAACAAAAATATGTTGACGCTAAAACGAATCGAAAGCCGGCGGCAAATTCCATTTACAAATATAGATCCCCAAACTAATTTAATGAATAAATAGTCAATAAAGCAAATTTATGACGTAAATAAATTGGAAAAACATTGATGGTAAGCAGTGAAAGCTAGAAAGTACTTATTAGTTATTAATTGGGTTTGGAAAGTAGAGTAATAAAAACTAATTAAATGGAAATAAGGAACTTACAAAGCGTATTTAATTGTTAAGAGATTTTCAATAAAGATTAATGAAAGAATTCTTGACTATCAAAGACATTCATTCGTTAGAAAAGTCCCTGCATCTGTGTACTGTAAGTACAAAGTATTTATCTAATCATGATTAATGGTCGGTGTAGGATTGCAAATATTTCAATCATTTAAGCATTTACAAATACATATTATAGCTTTAATTTAGAGCCAATATAAGTACCAATGAAGTACAGCATTAAATGAAATTAAATTCCATTGTTCTGTACAAGTTTAAGGACTTTGCTATATATTCCCATCATTCCATTTGTTCGAGCAGTCCCCGGACTTGACATTATTGTTTTGTTTTACAATATTGTTGCTAACAATTTTCCCCCCAAACCAACCAAGATGGTTAAGCTGCCTGCAGAATGCCGTCACTTAACTTCATTACGGCTGATGCTCGCCCAAGCCCATGAAAAGAGAGAAAGAAGGAGGAAAAATTGGGGGGGAAAAGTGGCAAGGGGAAAAGCCAGAGGGGAGGCGAGGAAAAAGGCTAAGCTTTATGGCGTGCGTAATGCCGGGGTAGAAATGAGCGCACGTTAGCGCAAAACGTGCTAAAATTTAATGTTTCAGGTTCCGTTCGAATAATGTAAGCGAGCGCAAAATGAATGATAAACGAGCACACGTCAAATTCCTGGCCAGACCGAAGGCGGCAACGCTGGGTTAAGGGCAAGGACTGAGAGGACGACCGTAGGACCAAGGAGCCGTAACAGCTGCCGGAGCAACCGATGCTGGTTATATAAATGGAGCATGAAAAAGCCAAAATAACAAAGCGACCAAGTGAGTTGCACGTTTCCACAGGATGAGAGAGACATCCTCCTCCTGCCGCCGCCCCCAGCAAGGATCCATCTCTGAAATTTTATCCTCCCCCCGTCTGGCCGGGGGCATTGTTTACTTTCGGTAAACATTCTCAGCGTTTTTAGAGCCATTCTGCCGTGTTTTTGTTGCTAAATTAGAATTATTGAAATTGACTTTAAGCCCCATAGCTTCGCTTTTGGATTGACATTAGAGTCAGCTGCTTTTATTGGGCTTACCAAAGCTCCCCCTAGCTCCTCGTTTCCTTGAAAAATAATAATAAATTATACGGCACGACGCAGCTTTGAATGATTAAACAAATCCACCTAGCGTCCTGGCCAAAAAAAGGTGCGAAAAAGGCTCCAGCGGACAGCTGGCTGGTTATATCCTTTAAGCTGAAATATAGAAGCTAGACGGTGGCTCTGATTATTCCCAGCACATGTTATCCTCATCCAGGATTTGGGGAAATGGAAACGGAATCAGGCATAGGTTACTTTAATTTATTTTATTTTTTTTTTGTTCATTGTTTGTGGCCTGCATATTTGACTGCCGACTGCTGACAGCTGTCTGGCCGAGGCTTATGACTTGCACTGTATAGCACAGTAGTACGAAAAAAAAAGGGAGTGGGGACAGGAAAAGCGGGGAAAAACTTTTTGGCATGTCTACGCTTTTTTTCCACGAGGCCGCATCGCGACTACTGCCGTTCACGCCGCATATGTTTGCATAAAATGCAACTGTGGCATCAGCAAAGGCGTCAAAATGAAAGATAAATTCTGCACTCACACACACATCGAAATCACGGAATAAGAAAGTTCAAATCAAAAAATATACAAAAAACGGAGTTTCATAAAGAGATTCTGCACATCAAATGTAAAAAAAAGGGTCTCTGTTAGGAAAAAGTTTGGAAATTTTATCTAATTTAAAGTTGTAAAGGAAAATTGATTTGTATATAGTTTTTAACGAATTTTATCAGAATATTTTAAAGTTTCAAGAGAATTATTAAATTTAATAAGTAGGAAAGCTTCTGGTTAACTATTATTTGTGTTGCCAAGCAAATGTTGCAACTCAAATATTGCTAGAAACATGTTTAACAACTTCCAATGATGCTGTCAACATATCTATGTACGTTGCACTGACTTAGCAACTTTTCCAAATCGATTCGCCTGTTGATGTTAATAAGAAAGTTATGTATTTTATTTCTTTTAGTAAATAATTCTTTTCATTTCCCTTTTCGACCCACGAACTTTTCCCATAATTAACAATCTCATTTCCGAAAATGTATTTACTTTTCGAATCCCTCTTGCAATTAAAAATTTAAATTTATATTTACCGCCCCTTAAATATTAATTAACGAAATGAACACAGTATTCGCGAGGGGGTCCCACGACAATGACAAATTAATTGATATAAAGCATGGGCACATGCCAGCCGATATCTGAATGCCTCTGTACATCGATAAATCAACATTGTTAATAACCAGTTTTAATAGTTTTGGAAAGTCATAAATATGAAGCGAACAATTTTCTTTTTGTATCGTATATTAATTTATATATATAGGTACCAATGTGGGCCAATGATTTATGGCAAAAGAGATGAGAAACGATGGTCTACATAATAAACTTGCTTGTATTTGTATAGGCGAGTGTAATCGATCAATTACGACTGGTGTTTCATTTCATTAAGTCGCAGCAATGTGGCTGGAATATAACAATTAAGCCACCAGCAGCAAAAGCGGCCAATCAATGGTTAACTCCTGTTTTAACCAGACGAGGGCGGGTCGGTCAGACATCAGTCATCGCATCGCCAGTGAATGAAGACAAAAACATTTGCCGCTATCAATGCTGACCAGACAGACTGTCCATCCTACTGGTTTTGCCCTCTTTCACCTCTCACTCTCCGTTTTCCCCCGCCAGCCGGGGGGATAATTTTTCATTTTCATCCCGACACCTTTTTCAATTTCAGCAATACAAATGTTTGAATTTGTGCCGCTTGACTGACTTGACCGACCAGGCCCCCAACGTCTGGGCCATTTTCCTGCATTTTCATCCTGCTCTCAGACCCTCTGGGCAGCATGCAATAAAATTTCAATATGCAGCTTGGAAAAGTCATTTGAGCCTGACAGCCAGGTGAGTCCCTAGCTCAGTTTTTAGGTACACTCAAGGAAAAGTTAGGGGTTTTCCTACATAATATTAATTTAGATAGTTAAGCTAGGTTTCAGATAGTAAATATAATGTAATTTAGTAAATGACATAAGGTAAGATGTCGTTGTGTTGCTTCAACGTCTCTTATTTACCTAAACATTACATTACATTAGACATTTACTATACATAACATTATCATGTTAGAATTTAGTTTTTAGACCATTAGATAGTGTGACCATGTCTAAAAAGTATTCAATGACAAAACTTAAGTTCCTGTTATCGACTGTAGCCATAACTTCCGGTTATCGCCTGTAGCTTTCTTACTTTTAATTATTAGCAAACTCTCAAAATGCTTAAATATTACCACAAATCTTCAGCTATTTCAAGGTTCACCATTATTTTAAGATACTGGAAATGCTGGCAGTCAAAAGTTTTCAAAAGTTTCCCGACTTATTACACTTAATACTGATTGGCTTAGATTGAGTTTTTCGTTTTTCTTTATGTGTGCACTGGTTCATTTTTTTTTTTTGGGTTGGGAGTACTCTTTTCGTGTTCGTGTGACATCTAAACGAAAATTCCAAACGAAATTGAGGATGGTTGTGGTGTTATTAGGGGGCTGGGGCTTCGGATCGAGTGCAGCCTGGAGCGTTGGCTCAGCAATCAATATGAAGCAGCCACTTGTTTGGCTTTCTTAGTCCGGGCCAAAGACTTGAGGCAAAGTAGCTGCTACCAGCTTTTTAAGTCCAAAGAGGTGACCCGCCTCAAGTGACCCGCCCTTCTATCCTTACTTCATGTATCTAGATATGCTTCTTCGCTTCCAGAGTTTTGTATTTTTAGACCAGTCTGGCTTTTTGGTAGCAAGAAGGGTGGTAAGAAGAGCAATATTGCAGTTTTGGCTCAAGTTGCTCCTGCTGCTTCTTCTTGTTATTTATAACTTTTTCTTTGCGCGTTCAGAAAATATCAATTGAACACGTTTCCACACATACATGCGCAGGACAAAAAATATGAATTCCTCCTCAAGTTGTCGAGCTTAGAGTGCACTTGAGCTGAAAGTACTGGGGGATACAGAGACAGAGCCAGAGAGAAATAGAGAAAGAGAGAACCGGAGACAGAAACAGCGTTGACAGCGGAAGTTTTTTTTTTCCCGGATTTTTCCACTTTCCCCCCCCCCCCCCCACCACTTTTTCTCCATTTCATATTTAGTTACATAGGGGGAGAGAGAGAGAGAGACTTTTGCTCGGTCATGCCTTTGTTACAGTTTGCTTAATTGCAACGTTTTGTAACATAATTGCGGGACTGCTGCATCCGCCAGATACATTCTGCCGCCGCATCATCCTTTTGTCCGCCTCAAGTGGCATTTTAACCAAAACCCCACAGTGTTCCTGCCTGCCCAGAAAACGATTGTAGATTGCGCACATTTTCAGTTCGAACCTCGGAATCGAATCGCAGGCAACAATGGGCCCATTGATTGGCCAGCGAACACGTACGACTCAGGGACGTACTACGATGGGTTCATTAAAAACGCGACGCCTGCAAGTAGGCAACGGCATCCGTACATTTTCGATGCTTACAAATCATAATTAGCGCTGCGGCCCTGCATAATTAACGCTATCAGTGAGCGAGCACATTATTATGTACGATTATTATCGGGCCCTTTTTTCGGGTGAGAGAGCTGTGGCGGCATATAAAAGTTCACTTAGTATGCCAGACAGGCGGACGGAGTCGGAATTGGAGGCGGAGGCGGAGGCGGAGATGGAGATGGAGGCGGACACGGAGACGGAGACTGAGACTCATTGCCCGTAGGCAGCTGCCAATAAAAATATACACCCGCACTCGCACCAGCCCCCATATCCTTCTTGCATACCCCATATCCTTGGCTTTTATGGAGTCCGGGAGGCTGTGAGAGGCCAAACCGAACCGACCGCCCACCCGCGACACGTTTTTGGTTAGGTTGGCATATGCAAATGACTTTGGCGCCTGGTGCGTCATTATGCGTATCTCCCAGCCCCCACTACGGCGTCTGGATTCTTTGGCTACTGATGATGGGATGCACAGCGAGCAAAAAAGTGCTGCAGATATTAGAGAATTTAGAGGGATATGAAGAAAGATTTCTTCTGTAATTTATTTAATTAAAAAGAATATGAAGCATAAGATGCATAAGATGCGTAACGCCCTTACATTTAAATAATCAGCTAGCGACTTGCTTGCACAATTCAAGAGTGTCGAAAGTTAGCCCAAAAACAATAAAGTCCATAAAAAACCTATGGCGTTACGCATCTTATATTTTATATTATATTATCTTAGCATAAGCAGACATGGCAACATAGAATTGTCATAGATCAGGAGTAAATATAGTACTTTATCAGGAAAATATACCTTGATTTCAAATCAACCATGAGAAACGCTACAGAAATGTTCCAAAATGTCTAAAATATTTTCTCTCTGTGCACTTAGCGGGCTGTGAGGGCGAAGCGGGGCCCAAATGAAGGTAATGGCGTCAAATTCAAATCGCGTCTCATATGTTTTACTTTTGTGCGCTAATTTTATGATCATTTTGGCAGAGCAAACGGGAGGGACGTGTGTGTGTGTGAGGCTGTCAGCCGGGGAACATCTTCCTTCCTTCATTCCGCCATTTGGCATGTCACGTGTAATTTGCAGCGACCTTTTCTGCCTTTCCCACCACCCCCTCAGCCAGGCAGCCAACCGCCCCCGGAATGCCAATGTGCTAACGACCAATTTGGGGGGCTCGATGCAAAATGGGCCTAAAAATACGTAAAGTCCTCCCAGTGTCACATTTTTGTTGTTTTTTCTCGCCCCTTATTTTGAATATTAAATTAAATGTTTTTTAAAGTGAGTTTGGGTTTCTGGTTGCAGAATAAAAAAAAAACGCCAGCTAAAGGTAAAGGAATTTCATTCTTGAATTTTTAATTAATAAATATTTTGCATACAAGAATGCTGGGAATTGTGGTGTTGTTTTTCTGCGGCTGAAACAAACACCTATGTTATAAATACAGCAGGAATACCGAAAATGCTTAATAAATAACTCAAACTTGAATGGCTCTGTGCATTAGAATTTTGATTTCAGCTTTCCCTGGACAGAATCAAATTAAATTATGCATGATAAATGGGAAAATATGGTAGCCAATCAACTATATATAATATTTTCGACTCTCCTGGGCAAAGAACGGGGGAAAAGCTTATCCTTTGTTCTCCACAACGTTTGCTTAGTGTGTAGCCTAGGATTTGTTATGCAAAATGCGGCCAGCACAGGTGGGGAATAAATTAATTATTGAGCCCGTTGGCTAAATGGATACTGAAAGGTTGTTCTGGTGCCGTACCACTCTCCATATGGTTTTAAATAGCGCGACAGCTACTCCGAAAACAAAAGCCAGGCCGCACTCGAGGACCTGAAACTTAGACACAGGCCCGAAAACACTCGACAAAAATGTGTGTGGCACGGATGGAGGGGGATGTGGAACAAAAACGCTACAATTGCTGACTAAAAGATGAAATTCTACATTTTTAATGCGCCTCACCTGACACGCCAGTCGCCTGTGTCAAGTCGAGGCAGGCACTTCAGCAGGACACACACACACACACATACTATACGTACTTGTATCCACACAAAACAATGCAGAAAAGGATCCTGGGTAAGGTAGTCTGGGGGATGGAATGCAGAAGGACTCTGCGCGGCTTGTTAATTTCAAGTGGCATGTTAACTTTCTGACATTAAGTTGGCATTTCATGTCAACTATGCAGCCGTTGTTGAGTGCCTCCACCTTCTCCACCTCTCCACCTCCCTACCTCTCCCTTTAGCTATCTCCGTGTGTGTGTGTTACATGCGGAAAACGGTGTTTAGCAAAATGCCATCATTATGTTAATTATAAATGCAGCCCCGACAACTCTCGCCTTGCCTCAAAGTAGAAGGAGACGACAGAACAGAACAAAACGCCATGTCTGCGTATGTGCCTCTGCGGCAGTTACACTTCCGTTTCCGGTGCCAACGTCATCGGCTGTCGTTGCCAGCTAAGAAAAAAAAACACACACAAAAACGGAAGTGCTAAAACGCTGCGTTTTTGTATGATCCCGCCTCTAGAGAAACTCCTCCTCCTATTAGCACCACGCCCCCTTCTCACTTAATAGCCGGGCATTATCTTCTATGTATAATATACACCAACAGCAGTGTGCAATTATCGGGCGCTGGATACCCGACTACGACCTGTGTGCTGGCTAATCAAAGGCATGGCCAATGGCTGAATCACCTACCATAAATTATATATTCATAGATCTGGCATATATGTTTATATAA
>JAEIIG010032524.1:0-13143 GCA_018904695.1 Drosophila parvula | reverse complement strand
GTTATTTATAAGTGTACATATTTTTATTTAAATCTTTTGGATTTCATGAAAAATTTTTTATATTGATATTAAGCCAAAATTAACTAAGTTTATTACGAAATATAATTAGTCAAAGTTAATATATTGTATCCCTTATGAAATCTTGTTACCATATCGTATATGTTTAATGTTGAGCTAAAATGTCAACTGTTACTTAAACTTTCCAATGTTACGCCATTACTTATTTAGAATTTAAATTGGTACGTGAATAAATAAAATTAATAATTGATAGGCCAAAAGTTGTAGCTATCGATATTATTCGCCGGTGTCGTGACTGAAAAATTCGGATGTTCCATTTCAGTTTCATTATATTTCGTATTTCTATTCGCCGCACCCTTGACTTAATAATTTAGTATGTGCCGTATAAATTTGTAATCAAAATATGGGTGTTTAAGACTGTTGCTTAAAATTTGTTAGTTTGTTTGATATTTATATAATTATCACCTTGTTGCACAGCGACCAAGTGGAGTGATGCCAAACTTGTTGAACATTTTCATATCAGTGTAATTGTGTATGTATGTTAGCACCTTGTAAACGGCGTTTATTTCGCACATTTCTCCATGTTAGTTGTGTTGTTTAAAGAATTTCATGGTTTCATTAATTCGGTTTGTTTAATCCTTTTTTAGTTTAGCTTAATTTGTTCTGCATATAATACTTGTATTTCATTTTTTACTCGTGAAAATGTGCTTTATTATGCAGTTATATATGCACATGCTCAGTTTGCATGTGTGCAAAAATGTGTTTGTTGAAAGCATTTTTTGCACGAAATAGGCGAACCGATTTAATTTAATACCTCTTAATTTGTTTACAGAGCGAGGAAAAATGTCAACTGAAAGCCTGAACAGTTTAAGCGACATCGACCTGCACAGGAAGCTCATTCAGAGCGGCTTCCCCAGCACCCCGGTGACCGAGACAACGCGTTCGGTTCTAATTCAAAAGCTGAAGAAACACCTCAGAGCCGATAAGCTGAGGAAGCGCAGCAACAAGTACGTGCTGTACTCCAAGGATCATACAGACCCTCCCATCTACCCGTACCCGCAACCCCCGACGGGCTATGCTAACGGCAATGGTCTAGACAATAACAACGAGGTAGAGCTCTGCAGGAGTCCCTCAGCCTTTGGTCGCAGCTTCGACGAGTGCGACTCGGGTCCGCTGCATCTGTCTGCTTCCAAAATGTACGCCCCGCCGCCAGTGGTGGCCTCCAACTACGACGGCGACTGCTCGCCGCCCCTCAGCCTTGGGGGCATGAATGGCAAGTACCGGCAGCCATCCTGCTCCCTGCCGTACTCCATAGACACGTCGAATAGCTATGGCAAACCGAGCCCCAAGGTGAAAATGTCTGATGGTGGGGTTGTTAACAGACTGCTCAGCTTCCGGGACACCACGATCCAGAGGAAATTCAACACTAAAGCTCCATCATACACAACGCAGGCTTCGAGAGTGATGCAGAAGAGCGAAAGGTTGCCTCGCCTATCCTGGGTGGACCTCAAGAACTTCTTCAAGAACCCCGACATCCGACCATATGTAATACCACAAGTGCTCATCTCACTCTTCCTAATCTTCCTGACAATAATCACGGTCCTGTATGTGGGCAAGCGGTTTGAGCAGAGTCCCATTGACAAAACTGTGCTAAAATATACATTATGCAATCCCAACGACTTGCAACTGGCCAACGAGAGAGTCAACTGCATAGAAAAGGATGCGCTGACGAGTGCCATTGAATACAGTGAGCAGCTCTTCAAGGACCTGAATGAGAGAGCCAGGCTCCATCACTGCAAGGACGCCAGCCTGTCGCCCGTTTTGGAGGTTAACGAGTTCGTCAGGGAACTGGTTGTAGGCAATCCACAGACTCACCGCGGAAGTGTACACAGCAATATGCTGGCCACCAAATACCTCATTGCAGAGAATCCGCAGTGGATGATCCAAGTGGTTGAGGTTCCTAACACAGCCTCCTACTTTGAGCTCTCCGAACCGAATCTGCCGCTCAAGTGCGTGGTCATGAAGAAAATGACTCGGTTCTTCACTGTGATCGGTACGCTTATTTTGGTGGCCGCCGGCTGCCTTGTCGTCTACTTTGCGGTCGTCCTCTACCGTGTCAAGCAAAAGGAGGCATTGCTGGCGGTTGACCAGTTCACCAAGGACATAATCAACGAGCTGATTTATCAGAGTTCGCAGAACGACAGCCCCGAGGTGATTATAAACCAGCTGCAGGAAAAGTTCGTGCCTGCCAAGAAGCGCTCGAAGCACCTGGCCTCCTGGAACAAGGCGCTCAAGGCGCTGGAGAAGAACGATAGCCGCGTGCTGTTCGGAATGGTCAATCGGGATGGCAAGGCGCTCCGCACCATGGCCTGGAATAGGAACCTGGACAAGAAGGATGTCGGCCTGGTCAAGAAGTGGCAGAGCCCCGCCTTCGACAACTCAAACAAGATTGCGAATCCGCCGACGCCCTGCCTGAAGATCAGGCACATGTTCGACGCCTCAGAAGTGGACCAGGCCAACCTTAAGCAGTCTATTGTGGAGTCCATCATCGAGAAGGTGGGGCCGCGCTGCAAGATCTGTGACGTGCAGCTGGATATTCAGTCCTGCTGCGTCTACATCCGATGCGCCACAGAAGAGGACGCCGGCATGATACACAACGAGATCAATGGCTGGTGGTTCGACAAGCGCCTGATTTCAATTAAATTCCTAAGACTGGAACGCTATCTGAGCCGTTTCCCCAAGCCATCGGCGGAGCCCCTGCTCTACTTTCATCCCAGCGAGGCGGCCAGCAACAACACTCACTCATAAAATACACACAACACTTTACACCTAGCCACTTAAGTTATTAAATGCGAATTTGTTTTTACCTGTACAGAAGGCGTTCTTATTTCTGCTGTTTATTTTGGCTAATTATCAACTAGTTTTAAAACGTAACAAGTCAAGCAGTTCACTACTTTGCAAGTGAGTTTGAGGACAAAGCTCCGCTCTCGCCGGATTCCAAGTGCTTGATGAGGCGGTACAAGGCAGCAGCTTCCTTTATCTTGCTAAAGCCAACGCAGAAGGCTTCGATTTCAATGAATAATTCCTGGAAAAGGGAAAATTATTTTGAATTGGCCCTAACAGGATAGGATGGCATGGCACTCACCTTTACGTTTACGATCTTATTTCGAATTAAAGACTGAAGAAATACGCAAACAAGCCGCACGAGGCGGGACTGCATGTACTTATCCTTAACCGTTTCGCATGTGGAAATGCAATTGCTAATGTATAAGTGAATGAACTCCGTGGGCAAGGGACCCGATGTGGTTAGTCTGAAGCAAAGGATAAATATAAGTTTGGCTGTAAGCGCGGAAATCACAATTGTAGAAGTCTCCGTCAGCTAGACATAAACCGCAAAAGAGACTCTATTAACAGTAATGCTCCTACCGGTTAACAACTTCCATGGAGTGCAGTGTGATATCCATATTAACCAATATATTGAAATACTCGGTTATGTCGGTGGTCATCATCAGTCTTAATAGAATTTCAATGGAAATCAGAGGATTGTTTTCAACAAGAAGAGGTAGCTGGAAAAGGTAATAAATATTACATAGGTAATAGCTCAAAAGCACCTCCCACTCATAACTTACTTTGGCCGGTGTCAGTCCATATTGACGTGCAATGTCCGTGTTCTGCTTCAGCAAATCATCAAACAGGATGTGCTGATCCTGCAGGCTGAGTGGCTGGAGAAAGGCCTGCTCTATGAGGTGCTTGGTATTCGGAGTGACATAGTTCGATTTGTCGTATAATATCTCTAGTTTCTCGCTGTTCGACTGATTAATCCAAAGCAGCTCGTCTTCGAAATCCATTAAAGGCGGAGCGATGGAGAGAAACATGTTGGCTTGCTATTTTTAATTTCGAGTTAATACCGCAAGTTTTCATAAGACTTCTTTTCTTTTTTGTCTTAAAAATTTATAATGTTTATGAAAATGTTTTTTTTATTAAGATTTATTATATTAGTGTGACCCTAATGGCAAAGACAGAAAATGAAATAAGAGAACGCTTGAGTTGTAGACAAGTCATGATTTTGGAAGATAATTTGTATTATTCCAAACAGTTAATATTTAAAACAGTTATTTGAGAATCTTAACTTTAATTAATAAATTGAGTTGCAAGACTTAAAACAATTCAATTACTTAAAATTAAACGTTTCACGTTTCTCATTGGTTCAAATCGAACGTTTTTCTTCGTGGTTAAATGGCCTTCGCGATCTGGTCACATTTCTGTGGATTCGTGGTAATCCTCAAAATAGACATAAAATGGACCGCGGTAAAAGCAGCGGCGGATCGAATAGATCCCAAAAAAAGGTGCCTCTGGGCGGAGAACTCTTCGCCCTGGGCACCAAAAGCGTTCGCGATGACTCCAAGTCCAAAATCATGCCCATCAAGTCCATGTCAACGGACAGAAAGCGAGAGGCCACTTCCTCGCTGGCTAGCACAAGCAAGCGAGCCCGGGTGAGCCTCAAGGAACCGGCGGCTGCCACGGATATCTCCTCGGGGAGCAACCAGTGCGAGTCCTGGGAGCAGTTCGCCATCGACTGCGAACTGGACAGCATAATCGAGGCAATATTTGTGGCCGTGGAGCAGAACGACAGCGAAACGGTGGGCCGTCTGGTCTGTGGCGTTATAAAACAAACGTCCACCAGCACCTCCCGCTCGAAAGTCGACAATATAGCTCTGCTGGCCCTGATCTATGTGGCCAAGCTCCAGCCAAGCATATTCAGCACAGATATAGTGGCCTGCGCGCTGTTATCCTTTCTGCGACGAGAGGCGAACGTGAAGATGCGTTACAACACCAATCTGCACATCCTGTTCGCCAACCTGCTGGCCCGGGGCTTCGTGGACATATCCCAGTGGCCGGAGATAATGCTGCGCACGTATATAGACGACGCTGTGAACGAGCGATATTGGGCAGACAACGAGCTGTGCGCTCCATTGGTAAAGAACATATGCGCCGCTTTTAAAACGCGGACTCCGCACATCAGTCTTTTACGGTGGGACGTGAGCACGACTGCCATTCCCTCGGGCGCACACAGGGACAGCAGCAGTGTCATTGTAGACGACGATTCTGGTGACAATTCGACGCAGAGCCTGGACGCCAGCCCTTTGAATGCCGAGTCCGAGCCCATTTCCGACGCGATGTGCGCCACCAAGCCACGATTCAGCGATGCCCTGGTGCAGAAGCACGTGAGCGATGCAATTCGCGATCAGCTGAACAAGCGCCAGCAGCAGGATAACTACACGCGCAACTTCCTCAAATTCCTGTGCAGCACGGCCGGCATCGCGGAGGTGCGCTGTCTGAGCATTTCCCGGCTGGAGCTCTGGATACACAACGGCAAGCTGGTTAAGTTTGCCCAGCAGCTGCTCTCGTACATCTGCTTCAACATCAAGGGGCGCAACACTCAGGACAACGAGGTGCTATTGGTGCTGGTCAAGATGCGGCTCAAGACGAAGCCGCTGATCAACCACTACATGTCGTGCCTCAAGGAGATGATATACCTGCAGCCGGACATTCTGAGCACCGTAATGAAGCTGGTAGTTCAAAATGAGCTGTCCAACACGCGTAATCCAAACAATATGGGCATGCTGGGTGAGTTATTCAACTAAAGCTTTGAATTCAGCATTCTTATTTACATATATTATTCACAGCGACGATGTTTCAAACAGCCTCCGATCAATCGGCGGCCAACCTTGCCGAGATCTACCAGGAGTTTCTGCTGCAGCGCGATGACTGCCTGCGCACATTGCGCGTCTTTCTGCGGGAACTTGTGCGGATGCTGCGATTCGATGTGAATTTGGTCAAGTTCTGCAAGACCTTTCTGAGCGAACGGGAGGATCTGAACGTGCAAATCGAACAGTTTGAGTTTAAGGAGCGCATCTTCCACTCCACCGTGGACATTGTATGCCTGTGCATGTTCCTCTCGGCCACGCCGCAGGCCCGTGAAGCCAGTCTGTCGTTGAAAACCAACCGGGACACAAAGAACAACCAGGCTCTGTTGAAGCTGTACAATCAGATGTCACAGATTCAGCTGGACACGGTGTCCTGGATGTACGAGACGGTGCCCACCATCTTCAAGATTCCGGCCGCCGAGTATCACCAGGCGCTGCACAAGTTGCTGCTCCTAGACAGTCCCGAGCAGTATTCGCGCTGCGACCAGTGGCCATCGGAGCCGGAGCGTGGGGCCATTCTGAGAATCATCTCAGAGACACCGATTCACGAGGAGACCCTGCTGCGCATCATACTAATTGGCATCACCAAGGATATTCCGTTCTCCATAGCCAACACCTTCGATGTCCTGCTGCTGGTCATTAAGCGGGTCTCGGGCATGAAGGCCACCAATATACCGGCGGTGCAGGCCAACAAGTTCGACATCATTGACTTCCTGTTCAGCATGTCCGAGTACCATCATCCGGAGAACATCCGTCTGCCCGCAGACTACGAGCCGCCGAAGCTGGCCATCATTGCCTTCTACTGGAAGGCCTGGCTGATCTTGCTCATGATCTCGGCGCACAATCCGAGCTCCTTCGGCGCCTTCTGCTGGGACCACTATCCCACGATGAAGATGCTGATGGAGATCTGCATAACCAATCAGTTTAACAATTCAACGGCCAACAAGGACGAGCTGCAGATAATAACGGTGGAACGGGACCACATTCTTCAATTCGAAACCTATCTGGCCGCCCAGACATCGCCCCATGCCGTGATCACCGAAGAGACGGCCATCCTGATCACGCAACTTATGCTGATGGATCCCATGGGCACGCCGCGCAAGGTACCCTCGATGGTGCTGGACCAGTTGAAGTTCCTTAATCAAACGTACAAGCTGGGCCATTTGTTCTGTCGCTGCCGCAAGCCGGACCTACTGCTGGACATCATCCAGCGGCAGGGCACCACTCAGTCCATGCCCTGGCTGTCGGATTTGGTGCAGAACAGCGAGGGCGACTTCGGCCACCTGCCAGTGCAGTGTCTGTGCGAGTTCTTGCTATTCAATGCGCACACCATAAACGAGGAGAACAGTCGCGACGCCGAACTGGTCAACTTTCTGCGGAATCTAATCTTTGACGGTAGCTTAAGCCATCCCATCGTCTGTGAGCTATTGGACTACATATTCCGACGGCTGTCGTCCACGGTGAAGCAGTCGCGGGTGGCGGCGCTTTTGGGCCTGAAGATCATCTTTAAGCAGCACTCGGGTGGGGACTTTGAGAACGAGTGGCTGCTCAAGTCCATCCAGTTGATACCGCACTTCTTCGAGGTAAAACCGTTCATTATACCGCAGCTGCGGGCCGCCTGTCAGGTAGAGAATTGCCCAGAGCTGATAATGGCCTACATACAGTTCATTACGGCCCACACGCTGAACGATCCGGTGAACGAGATGCTGGACCATGTCATTGATATGGCTCAGCTGATCGTGGAGCGCAGCACAATGTTCCAGCACATCATCATCTCCCAGGAGGACTACGACTATGTGCCGGATGAGAATCGAATCCAGACGCTCAAGTGTTTGTTTGTCATGTTTAACAACTACATCATCAAGCTGAGGGAGTACCACGAGCCGTACGAGTGGACCGAGTACCCGGACCTGCTCATGGTCCAGTTCGACGACGGCGTCCAGTTGCCGCTCCACATTAACATCATTCACGCGTTTATCATACTACTGACGTACTCGAACAGTAATATGCCGGAGTCGATACCGATCCTGGACTACTGGTTCCCGCCGGGACGGCCGGCGCCTGTCGCCTTTCTGCCCAGCATGCCGCAGGAGCAGGTGCAGCTGCTGCCCGACTGGCTGAAGCTTAAGATGATCCGTTCGTCGGTGGACAGGCTGATAGAGGCCGCTCTCAACGACCTGACGCCCGATCAGATCGTTCTGTTTGTCCAGAATTTTGGAACCCCGGTCAACTCGATGTCCAAGCTGCTGGCCATGCTGGACACCGCGGTTCTGGAGCAATTCGATCTGGTAAAGAATGCCATTCTGAACAAGGCGTATTTGGCGCAGCTTATCGAGATTCAGCAGGCGCGAGGCGCCAAGAACGGACACTACACTGTCCAGGCGCTCGATCTGCACTCGCATTCGCAGACCGTGCCGGATCTGCCCAGGATCAATGTGGTTATCCAGGAGACCGTCGAAATAGGCGATTACAATCCCGTGGAGGCCAGCTATGGGCCCACCGACCGCTTGGTTACCCAGGAAGTGGCCCAGACCATACTCACCCAGCCCGATCAGTTGACCATTGGTCAGAGCGCTGGCCGCTCTCTGATACAGCGACTGCTGGACGTGCTTGTGGTGACGCCAGAGAACACCAATCGCAATGATCTTGTGGCTGGCATAACCGAGGTGATTGCCTCCGGGTGCGACAACAGGCCAATCATAATGAGCCGAAATGTGTGCACCCTGCTGAGAACCTTTTTCAGCTGCATGCAGCACAGCGACAACTATCACCTCCTGGAGAACACTCTGCAGAAGAACTTTGGCATCTTTAAGCACTCCTCCGTCAGCCCGCGGCTGCGGCAAACGGAGCTGTATCAAGAGAGCCTGATGTTGATGCTGCGCAACTCTCGAGAGAACTTTGTGCAGGAGTTCAAAGCGAACAACGCCCTCGTGGCGCGGAAGCGGATCGTTCGGGGCATCATCGACAGCTTCGATGATAGCAAGGACTGTAAGGTAATTGCGAAAACCAAGAGCGATCAGCTCTTTCACAACGGCCTCTTCATCGACTGGCTGTCGGAGGTGGACCCCGAAATCGTGTCCACTCAAACGATGCGGGAATGCTTTTTGTTTTCCAAGTCCTGCAGCGAGTTCCGCTTCTATCTGCTGTCCCTGATCAATCACCAGACTAACTGGGACACCATTGAGCGCATTGCCGAGTATTTATTTAGGAACTTCCATGCGGACTACGACTACGCCACCGTTCTCAACTATTTCGAGGCCCTGACCACCAATCCGAAGCTGTGGAAGGGTCGCGAGAAGTACATGTCCAAGAACGTGCGACCCGATGCGTTCTTCCTGCTCAAGACCACCGAGCTGGAGCCCTTTGCTCACTTCATCCTGCACGAGGGCCTCGTCGAGATCAAGGTTGACGGCAAGAACTACGACTTTAAGCTGTGCTCCCGCATGAAACTACTGTTCAAGCTGACGGAGAAGCGGCGGGACCTCATGGTCAGCGTAATGGAGCAGGTGGAGAAGAGCACAGTGTCGGACTATCTTAAGCTGCAGGTCCTGCAGCAGATGTACATTATGTATCCGCGCGTCAAGTTCCTCAAGCCAAACCAGAACAGAGAGCAGGCGTACAAGCTGCAAAGCCTGAAGGGCTGCCAGGCGGACAAGGTGTTCAACAATCTAATCACCTGCCTGGGCAGCCTGTTGGGCAAGAAGGACTTTGAGACACTGTCCACGGACACGGAGCTGTTGTTGCGCAAGCTAGCGGCCTCCCATCCGCTGCTCTTCATGCGCCAACTGAGCGTTCTGTCGTCGATAATGCAGGGTCGGGCTCAGATGAGCATGAAGGCGCTGCGGGAGGAGCACCACTTTCATCGCTTCGTGCAGATCCTGCGCACGCTGGAGCTCCTGCAGCCCACAATCTTCGAGGACACGTACAAGCAGGAGATCCAGAACACACTGTCCTGCTACTTCAACTTTTTTAAGCACCACAGCTCGGTGAAGGAGGCCTACCAGATGCTGAACAAGTTCGTTCAGATGCTGCAGGCCTACATCAACTGCAACCCGACGAGCGCCATGCTCTTCATCGAGCAGTATGTGGGCATCCTTATGGAGCTCGCCGCCAAGTACACCTCGCTGGCCAAGCTGCAGGTTCTGGTCCAGGCCGTGGCCCTGCTGCAGCACAAGTCGAACTCGGCCTCGGAGCTGGACGACGAGGAGGTGGTGAAGAACGAGTACGAGCTGGATGGAGCTGAGCCATCGTCATCGTCCGCCAGCAGCAGCAGCAAGCCCGTGGTGGTGGTCGATGAGCCACTTGATATAAATCCCTCGTCCGCTCCCTTGGACTCCAGCCGGGGATCATCCGCGGTGCTCACCCTCGGCTCGTACAGCAGATCAAACTTCACCGACATATCGCCGCACTTCCTTGACCTTATCAAGATCATCAAGCTGTCGAATACGGAGGATGTGGTGCTGGGTCCCATGCAGGAGCTGGAGTGCCTTACGTCCAAGCGGTTCGTGTTCATCAACGAGCTGTTCGAGCGCCTGCTCAATCTGATCTTCTCGCCGAGTGCCCAGATTCGATCCATCGCCTTCATCATCCTGATCAGGCATCTCAAGCACAATCCCGGCAACACGGACATCAACCTGTGCACCCTCAACGCGTACATCCAGTGCCTGCGGGATGAGAACTCCTCGGTGGCGGCGACGGCCATTGACAACCTGCCAGAGATGACGGTGCTGCTGCAGGAGCACGCCATCGACATCCTCGCGGTGGCCTTTTCCCTGGGCTTGAAGTCGTGCCTGAACACCGGCCACCAAATACGGAAGGTTCTCCAGACACTGGTGATCCAGCAAGGCTACTAAGTGGCCAGTTTGTATTAATATTCGTCATTGTGTGTTTAAGGTTAAGGTTTAAAATAATAAATAAAATTTTTTAACAATATCATAGTCGAGTTAAATATTTCATTTTCTTTATTTCTACTGAAAATACAAATTATGTAGAAAATTCTCATACAAATTGGCGATCTCAACAGGATACGTTGGGGTGTTGTGTTGCTTTCATCGCTGTTTCATGCATGCCTTGCTGCTGTTGTTGTTGTTGTTTGTTAAATGCAATGCACAGTGCTCCTCGTACAGTATTTATTGGCGGTCGGTGGCCCGAAGCTTCTCCTCAACGGCTTCACGGGAGGCTTCGGATAGATCAGTGGCTTGTATGTACTTTTGCACGCCCACCAGCGACTTCTTCAGAGCATCGAACGAGCTGGAGTACAACATCTTCTTCTTGACCTATTGGTTTGATATAAAGGGTTTTCTCTTAGCATTGTTCTTGTTTCTTAGCCTTATCGGGTACTAAAGTGTGTACATACCTTGGCAGTGTCGGGACACCACGACATAAGGAACAGCTTTTGCTTCTTTGAACTCTCAGATGTGCCTTGACATTGGTGCATGTATTCAAAATCGAACAAGCCATACCTATAGGTGGAGTTAATAAATTAATTAAGATTAACTACTATTTGAGGCATTCCACACTTACCGGCACTCGCCAGGTCCGCATTTCTGAATGTCCTCCAGAAACTGATCGTATTCGGCGTTGCGATCTGCCACTGTCTCCACATCGATCTGCTTCTCGTCGCGAATGTAGAAAATGACATATCGATGTTTTTTGTCCTTCTTTATTTCCTCGTATGTTGTCTTGCAGACATCGGACACAGTTACACCAGAAGCCTGTTCAAATTAAACCAAGTTACATCGAAATTACATTAAAATGCATATCAGACTGTACGATGTTACATACATTAAAGTTACTCTCTACTTTTATTTTGAAATTCGCAAAGGCGCGCAAAAATGTCGCCGGTAAATGTACATCACTAATGTCAAAATGCTGAGCGTGATGGCGCATACTTACATACATGCATACATACGTATGTCTGTATGTAGTTGTGTGCGGCTAACTGCCGACATAACTGCCCACTCTGTGCCTTTCAGCTGTCACAGTATAGCCGTCCCTTTTCCGCGTGGCAAAAATTATATTTCTTTCATTGCCGGCAATAACAAACAAAGGTAAATAATTCCCTATTTCTCGCCATTATTATTATTTGTTTGTAACCGGTGCCCAAACTGTATATTAGCACATAACTAATGGATGGACGAGGGAGGAGGGAGAGGTGGGCGTGGCACCATTTACAGCTCAACCGGCGCGCTCAAAGAGTTCAAGGGTAAGTTCACAAGTGCCGGCAAGTTTAAGGGTGAGTGCAAGCCGAAGAAGCAGAAGAAAGCCGATGGGCCGGCTGCCTTGATTATGCATTTTTCTCTATTGCCTGGCAGACACACATTCGCGTGTGGGCTAAACCGAAGAAAATGCACGATTTTTCCCCCCCAATAATATTCGGGAAATGCCGACAAAATCATACATACATACAGACGTTGGTGGACCGTCTGTCTCACATTTATATATATGTATATGTATACACACACACAACTGCAAATGCAAGCATACACGCGCAGGCAGGCGGCGGCAGGCAGCAAGGAAACGATCACACCCCACACCTTAAATAAGTATGTCTGCAGATACATATACATATGTATGGATAAATACATATTTCTGGATGGTAATATATTTTTACATACACACATTTTGCGTCTGCCAGAACATAAGCCTTGCCCCGCAGATACATACATCTGCACATATTTATAGCCATCGAAAAAAAGCGGTATACCCACACACACTCATGGGTGTAAAAATATATACATCAAATATATGTATACATATGTGTGTGCATTTCTCTTTCCAACTTTTCAATTTTTAATCGCCATGCTCGAAGAAGGCCACAGTCCATTCTTCTCCAGCTGCCACTTCGATCATTCTTTTCGACTTGTAATTTTGTTTCGTTTTTGTAATTTAACAGCTATAAGTGAGCGTGGTGCGCAAAGAGTACGAAAACACTTCAATAAATGAGTAATATCCGTTCCTACCAATGACTAATTTGGTTTATATGTACACGCACACATTTATACCCATCTATATGCCCGAATATGGCCAACGTACATATACGCAAAAAAAAGTTGAATTATATGTATGATTGGTATATATACATACACTTATCTAAATGTGTATATATACAGATTTCAAAGGAGATGCTTATATGATTCATCGAATCCAAGACACTTATTCGCACTTCTATCGGTCTCCCTGCGAATTGGCCGACAATTCGCTTCAATTAACTGCTTAACTTAATGAATTTAACGAGAAGTTGTAAACATACGTACCATTTTGCCTGTAGTTTTTCTACTTTCACAATTTTCGAATTATTGCAAAGTATATATTACAAATACTGTTTAACCTTCCGCCTTCTTTCACGAACAACCGGACGAATCAATTTGGTCGATTATTTCGCATAGGTTAGGAGTTGCCAGGCCACTGCAAAATA
>JAEIIG010032518.1:0-26284 GCA_018904695.1 Drosophila parvula | reverse complement strand
ACCCTATTTTTTATAATGTCATTATTTTTATCAGAAGCTTGTAACGCTTTCAAAAAAGATAAACCTCTCCAGTCAAGTAGATCTAGCCTAGTTTTTCTGTTTGTTTTCTTGCCTTAAAAGCTACCGATTTAAATTCATAATACATAAAAATACGGATTAGTTTTTGAATTTATGTTCCAATTGAAAGAATAATTACCCCGAGTAGGTATTACTTGTTTCGATACCAGAAGCAGCACATAAATTTTGTGCAACATGGATGTGACTTCCCACCCTGCCTCGTCTGGGTTGGCATTTGTCTAATTTGCCGCTCTCCCGGCCCCGTCCGGATTCACCGCTTCGTCCGGCTCTGTTCCGCTGACCAAGCGGCAAATATGCCTTAATATTCGGAATGGACCGGCAAAAGTCAAGTGTGGGCGCGTGTGCAATTGTCCAAGTATTACGACTTTTCCTCTCATTGCCTGCTTTTGTTGTTTGTCGCTTCTGTTTATGTCTTCTGCCTTGTTTTCATTTCGTTTCGGTTGTGTTTCTGTTTTTGAAATATTAACGACGCCCTTTTGCTGTTTTTTTTGCCTGATCCCCCGTTTGCCCCTCATCGTCTCAGTTCATAACTTTGCTTTCAAGTGTTTTTGCCTGCATTTTATGTATTTGCCAGGATTATCTTTTCACAATGGAATCCACTCACTGCCCCACCACGATATCGTATGTAAATATGAACATATGCGTGTGGGGCGGATATATTTCGCAGCTATAAAAGACTTTGTAGGTCTGCTGGGGGTCTTAATATCGTAAAGGATAGAATAGTCATAAAATCAAGGTTATATGTACTCCGAAAGTTTGCCTATAACTATAAAAATATACCAGAATAATTATTTTTAATGCTAGAACTTATTACAAATACTTTAAGCTGTTGTTTTCTATAAATATGTAGCTTGGCAACAGACGTCTCTAGCTAGGTATTTGCGCTCTCAACCTCCACATTCCTATACAAATTTCAATGTTATCCTTTTTGGGTCTTAAATTTGAAATTATGAGCACGAAAAAGGAGAAAAACGTGGCAGATATTCAGTATCCGCGCATCGTTGTCGGGCCTTTGACAAATCCGCAAATCCAGCCACTAAACAGCAATTTTTTATGGACTTGCCGGCCAAAGCACATTTGCCTATGCACAAAAAAAAAGTAGTTGGACTTTGTTCTTTTTTTTTTCTCTGATTATTTGCTGTAGGAAAAACGTCTACATTGTTGGAATTCCTTTTGCGAAAATTGCCACGTGACACAAAGGCGTCTGGAGCACACACAGAGAGTGCCTTTTATTGGCCTGACTCCACAAAATGTAGTTGGTCGGGTGTGTTGGTGCTGACTTTGTGGGGTTCCTGGGACTCATAGGGCTCATAGGGCTCGTGGTGCTGCTGGCCGAAACACAATAGGCCCGAAAATGACGTTGCAACAATTAATGTGAACAGTTTTGCAGTCGTCCTCGACGCTGTCGTCGTTGTTTGGATGTGATTTATAACGTGCATAAAATTTGCGGTCCCTGGCAAGCACCTAACCGTCCGAAATGCCACAATGCCAGCCCCCAAAAATTTGTCAAACGGCATTTTCGGACGGAGCTGCGTTTTCCACAAGATCTAGTTCTTCGGTTCGTGATTGATTTAACAAACTAAGGCTTAGTGTATGCAATTTAATTTAAAAAGATATTTCTTAATTTATAAAAATGTTTATTATATTAATTTTAAATACATCACAGGTAAAGGCAAACATAAAAAACGAATTATTATTATAAAAGAAACTAATTTCTTATACATTTTGCTTTTTTATGATGCTTAAAGAGATCCTTGTACCTTGATCCTTGTAGACAAAGTGAACTATTTAAAAACTGGTTTCTTAAAGCCAGTCAAACATATTTATTTTTATTTAATGTAGCTAATTTTCTAAAGAAACCCATAATCAATATTTATTTACCATAAGGTAATTCAAAAATGGTATAAGTGAGTTAAGAGTTAAGGTATAAGAGCTAGATCCGTTTAATTAATTGTTTATTCTGGTTCCTGAACCAGTCACAAGTTCCCATCCAAAGGGACAACCTGCACAACTCTGATGTTGGTGCTTTTTGTGGTTTTGGGACTCTCCACTTACCACGCCTCCTTTCGTAATTTATTGATAGTTGCCAGTTTCAGTTTCGGCTCTAATAAGCTGTCCCTTTCCCCAGAGTTCTCGCCCTACTTCATTCCAGTGTGTCTGGGGTGCATATTTGGAAACTATTCGCACTGTGTGATAATTTATGTGGCAAATACAAATTACATAATCGTTTTGGCCGTTTATGCAAATTAATTGAAAACTTCTCCCGCAAATTCAGCCACCCCCCTGATCTCTCTTTTGTTGTTTTCTCTTTTCAATTTGTATTTTTACTCGAATCTTTGTCTGCATTTTTCTCGGGCCGTCTGGCTTTGTGCCGCCTTGTGTTATCCTCCTGTTTTTGCCCTTTGGCATTTTGCAGTTGGTGCAATTTTTTTCCTTTCCAATTTACAATAAAATTCAATAAGGTGTTGGGCATGGACTTAATGGAGATTGACTGACAGTAACTGCCAAATGTGTTCCGGGGCTTTGTCCCCCCTGTTCGTGTCAGTAATGCAACTTTATGTGTACTATATATTGGCTTGTGTGTGTTTTTGGGTGTCTTTTTTTTTGTAAATCTAAGTCTGTCCCTGAGTCGATTCGATTTGTTTGAAAAAAAATGTACTAAAATACCTTGACATATGCGGAGTTGGAAATTGCATAGAAATATCCTGAAAGCCTTGTGCCAGTTTAGTATATTAAATATTTTCTTGAATTTATGAGCAATTATTGGGATTTAAGAAGTCTCGGAAGTATTCCCAATAAGCCATTTAATTAATTGCATATTCAGATATTTCTACATCTTTAAATTTAGCTTGAATATGCGTAGTACGTTTAGTGAGATTTTAAAGTCTTAAAATATTGGTAAAGCCTTTCGACGGATGAATATTTTATTTGTTTTTTCTTACATTTTGTATCAATTATTTGCTGCAAATAAGCTAAACTTTGATTAATGTTTGCCTCTGTATAGTTATTAGTCTTTAAATTGTACATTCGGTTGTTCCGACAACGTTTAACTGATCTTTACCGCATTTTACGTTTGATAACCTAAAAAAGGATGTACTTTTATATTATTTTTGAAGCAATCCCTACTTATAGAATTTAAGATTATACAAATACTTATCAACCGTCAAATTAAAATAGCTTTAATTTACGTACCTTTCGTGTTCTTTTAATAGGTGATCATATTTCAGCATTGATTAATATTTAAACTTTTTCCTATACATTTTGTTTCGATTATATTTTGCTGTTTAAATCAAAAGTTATATTCTTAGATATTCCGTTGTTGTTTCGTTATCCTTATAATCATTTTCTTCTATTTTATTTCCTCTTCGTTCTATATTTTTCGTAACAAACGCACAATTTCATATTTTTTGCACACTTTGCTTCCGCCCCTGAATGTGCCGTTACTTTCATTACTGCAAATGCCATGGTAACACTGGATGGCAGCAATTTTTAACACGCATACGCACTGTTGCACTTGCATAAAACATAATGTCTCCGTTTCAGCATTATCCCTCTTCCCTTTTCGAGGAAAAGGAGAATTTTTTAATTTTTAAAACTAGCAAATATAACAAATTGCGAGGGCGGAGGAGAGGCTGATGGGGGTGTTGTGCACTGCCACCAAGAAGGACTCTTCTCCATTTTCCAACCTCTGCACAATCAGCAGAAGTCAGCCAGCTATGAACAAAAGTTAAACAGACAAAACAGAGTGCAAAGTGATGGGGGAGAGGGGAATGGGAAGGGAAACCAGTTGACATTTATAAATTTCGCACGCAGGGCGCGTGAAATGGCGTCGCCATTTTAAAGTTGAAACATTTGCGTAATTAGCAAGTAGTGTAACTTTGTCGCTGGTGGCAACCCTGAAGGTGCAACAGGGCATTAAACCAAAAAAAAAAGAAAGAAAGAAAGAAAACCATGGCAGTGCCGCCATGAAAACAAGTCAAGGGGACAACTTTAAGTGCTGGCGCAAATTACGTACGAAGAACTTAATTAAATTGTAACCATTTCTCCTTTTTTTTCGTTCTGGCTGCATTCTTTTTTTTTTATTTTTGGGCATGTTGGCTTTTGGCCAAATGCATGTTTGCAAACTGAAGCGGCTGACAATTAACTAATGTCAGCGTCGCAAAAGTTTTTTGCCAGAAGATGCGGGTGACTTCCGCTACTTACGACTCTGGATCCTGTTGTACTTGTTCCGGCATTTAAAATGAACACTCTGAACATGAACAGTGTTCTATTAGTGTATAACCAAGAATATTATGTTAAAATATTTTTTTTTGTTTCAGTAGAGTCTATTAATTCTCCGTGGGAACTTTGTTTTAAATAAGAACTATCGGTCATCAGAGGTTTTTTATTCACTTTTGAATGCCATCTGTATTTGACGAAAAGTAGGCAATGTTTTTCAAACTAATCGATTTTAACCACGATGCATATGTTTTTATTATCAATATTTAATTTATGAAGGTAATAAAATTTGTTTTCTTCATGATTTACTACTTACTTTTGTATAGTATTTGTTTCTTTAAGTTATCTTCCTTTAGTTTGTGATAGCCTCTGACTTTATTGAAACGCTTCATTTATCATTAACTTGGGCGGTAATGACATCGTTCGGCAATCCACTGACATCTGTCTGTTATATTGTGCGTAAAGTCATGCGATAAGCGATTTTTTTTTACTGTCCTGACATTTCGGTTAGCAGTAAGTGAGAGCATTATCAATCGCGAATCGACACCGACACCGTTATGCGAATCATCATCGACATAATGGTCGCTGGTCGCTGGCACGTTTGTCGCTTTATGCCGTCTGCTTATGAGCATTATATCTGCATTGTCACCTTGTTGGCCATTTAACACGGATGGGGCGTCCCTTCCTGAATCGCGGGTTCTTGGCTCCTTTGGCTCCTGGCCTCTGGCTCCACCCACCTTCAACCCTCTTATCGCCTTCAATGTTCCGGCTGGTAGGAAGCCGTGTATTCCCTTTGCCAGGGATTTAAGCACATGGCTGTCAGTGTTACTGTTACGGCCACACCTCCCATTCTCGACCTTCCTTCCTTGACGTGTACAAAAAGTACTTCCTTTTGTTTCGGTTCTGCATTTTTTTTTTCTATATAGATTCACTTTTCGTTGGATTGGCGCTAGAGATTTGGGCTCTGTGTGCGATTCAATTAGTGAATGGCAGCACAGTGAGTTCTTTGAGTTGGATTTATTGGCGGAATCCCAGAGGAACTAAGCTTGGACATAAAACTAAAATGTATTAACTCATTAACTTGTTTGGTAAAAGGTTCGAATTAAGCATTATATATTATATTATATATAATTATAAATTATAATTTAGAGCTGCTTCCTCTGCATTTTTTTTTATTAATATTAGTTGCAATAATGTTCCGGGAAATTAAATTTTTCCTATGTGTAGATAGATGAGTGACAACTTGAGCAAAATAAAAAAAAGTAGACCAAAGGAAGCTTCACAGCCATGCTAACGTGCTCGTTTGAGTGGAATCACTTAATGGTTTTATGCGCTTATCATTACCATCCCAGAGGCGGTGGGCTTGGTTAAACGGATACCAATTGGACACAGGACCCCTTTGGGGAGAGACATGACACCAATGGGAGAGTTGATTCAATCAAATTTGTGTGTTGCCGGGTTGTTGTTCGCGGACATTTTTATCTGGCGGATGTTTGGCTCGCTGTCAGCGCTAAAAATGTTTTCGCCCCGTCATTGTTTTAATGCGAAACACACGCAAACGCTCGCGTCGAACACAATACGATTTCTGCGCCTAATGTTTCACTTTTTGGAGCGTGACGATAGGAAGGTGAAAGGTCACGGGGCAGAGCCCACAAATAAGGAAGTAATATGTCGCCGCCATGGCCATCAAATCCAGACGAGGGTTTGTCCTCCATTGGTGTCGTTCTCGTTCTGGGCATTTGTTTAGTGCTGTTCTTTTAAGTTTGCAGGGTTTTTTGGGTTTTGCATCTGATTTAGTGGATTCCGCATCCCAGTGAGAGAAATTTCTACAATTTGTCAGTACCTGCGATAAATTTCTCCGATCTTGTCTGCATGGTTGTCTTCATTAAGTGTCATATGTCTTAATGTTTAAAGTAAGGCAATAGTGTTGATTCAAAGTAAGTCAGAAAGAATCCCTCCTTTAGAGAAACAATATTCATTACTATGACGAACGTTATGAGAGAGTTATGCGAATTTTTTACGTTCTACAACTACAAATTATTAAATAACATTGGCAAAGTTTCCCAATATCCCAAAGTCTACAAATGCCACAAAAACGAAACGTTCTTTCTATTGGGATTTAATATTGAATAGATTCATATTAAATATTTATATTATATTACAAGGCTTTGTGCAAAGTCAACCACAATCGACTTGTTTATCTTTAAATTACTCAACCAAAGTTGAGGTCGTTACACAAGCTCGTTAAATTTTGTAAATCAACGATTACACAATTTTTGCTCTGTTTATTTTGGAAAATAATGTAATATTAAAAATTTAATTTTTACGTTTTTTTCAGTTAATAAATTCTATTAAAATTGAATAATTCAATTCGTTATGTCATGTCAACTAGCATTTTTTAACTAGCAACTTTAAGGCGCAAATCTTTGGGTAGTTGGTATATTTTATTTTAGTTGTATAACTTTTTTACTTATTATAACCTGGCAGTATATTCTAATTTCAATCAACAGATTGCAAGGTATGCAATTACCATATGGTATACTTATTAATTATTGAAATCGATCAAAATTTCATAATTTTTTTTTGATATTACAAAAAAAGGTTGTTTTTTTATGTAAATAATCATCTTATTAAGACAGTATAACAATTCTTGGGCTGCCTAGCCTGTTCATATATTTTAATGGTCATACCAAGGCCCTGATTTCTCTCCGATTTGATCATAATCACAGCTATATGCTATATGCTATTCCACCATGATTGTTAATGATTTCAATTCCGTAGATTTTCTTGCTCTATATAATTGAAATGCATGGAATATTTACTATGTATATGAATTTCATTCATATTTACTTGAGGTCCAAAGGAGACCTTGGAATAGGCAATGTCCATGAACTTTTTAGGTTCCATACTTCCTTCATGAAGATAAGTTGGCTGTTAATTGTCACTATCCCAAAGATTATATTTCCATTACTTCTGTTGCTTAAAAACACGTCTTTAATTGCCCCAAGGGCTATTCCGCGATAGTAAAACAATTCGCCAGGATGGTCATTTTCGAGCTGTTTCATCTGGTAAATAATTTAATGGAATGGAACAACCGTTTAGAATTGTAGATTAAATGGTTATTAACAAGAATGCTTTACTTAAGGAGCTTTACCATGGAGCTCAACCAACCTTTTACACAAAAAAAAAAAAAAAAAACAAAAAAAAAAAAAACGATTCTGTTTTTAAAAATATGCCATTTTTTTATTTTTGAACATGTATCAAAGATTGTAAGTCATTTTATGGAAAATATTCCTAACTTTAATAAGGTTTTTTAAATTTTTTTTGGGTCCCCTACTCATTCTGCCGGAATCATGTCAGCAGTTAGCTTGTGTTAAAGGTTTTAAAGATTTAAAAGATTTTTAAAGGATTAAAAAAAATATTTAAGAATATTCTAGCTGGAGTTGAGTAAACTGCCCATTATCGCTTGCTTGAGAGTTTGTTTTTATATATCTTTCCTTCCTTAACTTCGTTATTATAACTTCGTTATTATAACTTCGTTGTTATAAGATAATTGTTTAAATTTTGCTATAAACTTTGTATTCCTCATATATTATTTCCCTAAAAGGTGATAGTCTAGTCCGGCTAAGGCCGATTTTCTGCCACTCATCTTTATCTGCGGTTGCCCTTTTGCCAGGTTTCAGTAGCATCCCCCGATTCCTCACTTTTCTTCACTATTGTTCCGCCCTCCATTCCACGGCTTTGTTACTGCGGCTGCTGCTGCTCCTGCTATCATTGGCATTGAACCGCATTTGTTTAAAAGATTGATGACCAACAATTGACTGCAGTCCATATCCTTCCTACCGCCCCCTCTCAGCCGCAGCTGAACTGCTCCTGATGAGTTGTGCTCAATATTTATGAGCCGCAAATCCGGACAGACACTTGGAGTTTCCCGTGATCAAGGAGAAGAGAGACTACGGCCGTGACCTGTAAAAGTTGCAGAATGATTTCATTAATTTAATGTACAACAATGTGACTTGTCACTTGTCAACTTTTTGGGTGGAAACTTAACTTCGGGGTAAATCAGTTCATATTAGTCTAATGCCGGTGGGGCGGAGAAAACTCACTTAATGGTGCCGAGGAAACTTTGCCGACAACGTGTCATTGATTTCATTTCTGCTGCATGCCCGGGACGAAAGGCAGAAAGGACACGACGACACGACAGGACAAGGATTTTTAAAAGTGTCTGATGCAGGCAGCGATGCATCATCATGCTTGTCAGCCACATTTACTCGACATTTAACTTCTGCCAAGTGCAGAAGGACGAAGAAACGGAAGGACGGCAGGATGCGCAGTGCTCGAATGGTAAGTAGAAGATAATTTTGTGGGAAAGTAGGTTGAGCATATGCAGACAACAGTTTGTGACAGACCCAGGTTGATGTTAACCTTTGTCCATCACATATTATATTATAGGGCGCATTTTCCAAATTATGGTAGTATTTTAATATTGAGAAAGTTGAGAAATCAAAGTTATTTTACCCGATACCCATAGGGTCAAGGGTATTATAGTTTAGTGCCGACCGAGAATTTATGAAACCGGCAGAAGGAAGCACCTCTGCCGAACGTATATTCTATATATATAATATATTCTTGATCCGTATCATTAGGAGAGTCGATTTAGTCGTGTCCGTCAGTCCGTCCGTGTGATACAACAGATCTCAGAAGCCATAAGAGCAATAGATATCAAATCAAGTTGGTTTTAAAATTATGAAAAACGTAGTACTTAGCTGTTGGCATGATATTCAGAAATAAATTCATTTTTGCGGACGTGCTGTTAAAATTTGAGTAAATTCGAATAATATACATGGGAGTTATTAAACAATATAGTTTTTGTGTATTCAGAACTTTTGCAACATCTACATTTATGTTGGCAGCGCCAATAGTTGTTGCTCAACATATTCCCAGCTACATTTGTCGTTATTTGCGCGTGGCCAGGGAACTTAGCAACATTTCTTACTTGTAACAACAGCGGAACCACAAATTAAAGATGTGGAATCAAACTAAAATGATACCCCCAAATATCGGAGTCGTCAGCCTTAGCACTACTTTATCAGCTGACGACATTGTCACCCCCCAAGGAAAGGGAAGAAAAGCCCAAGTAAGCCACCCAAACCCAAGCCCAGACCGAACAACATCCATCCATCCTGCGACAGACATTTACGGCACTTTTCATTAGCAGCCACACTTGTTGTCGCGGGGTGCCAACTTTCCTTTGTTGTATCTATAAAATGTCTTGGCTCCGTCCTGTTACTGTTCCCTGGACCTTTATTCCTTATTTCTCGCTGGCTTGGTGGGAGTTATTAACCCTTAACCACACGTTACCATTTATAACCCCCCCACAAAGTGAGGCGAGGAGCTGTGGAGCGCGTTAAGCTGACAATGGCAACAAATTTTTCCCTTTTTGTCGTCTATTGTGTCCGGGATCTGTTCTCTGCCACCATTCGATTGTGGTTCTTTTTCTTTTTGTCTGTGCGGTTTATCGCTTTTAATTCGTCCTGAGCCGCCGCCTCGATTCGTAAGGGAGCCCAAGTGTATATAGCGGTTACTTCTCTTGATATGGTGTGATAATTCCTAGCGAAAATTCTGGATTTTATGGGGAAATTTTGGGTTTGTGAATGGAAGTGGATTTTTTTTTCGGAAATCTTAAATTGCGTTTATTTTAATCATTTCAAAACATCTTATTCGGAATATTCTTTATGTTTTGCTCATATTTGTTCGTTTCCTTATCTAAACTATATCTTATCACATGTCTTTAAAACGTCTATAAGTTTGAATGGTTTCCATGCTTTTGGTAGGTAGAGATAGCTGTTTTGATTAAACGTTTCAGGGCGCTAAAGTATCAATTAATTAACTGAAATTTCGATGTTAATGGTCCTAAGATAGATCAAGTGGGCACTCTAAGAATTGATAAGGCTTCTCTATATAAACTGCCTACAAATCGGTCTAAAAAACATTCGTTAGTTCACCGTGCAGCACTATGAAAGCTATAACACTTTGTTTTCTGGTCTTGGTTTCGGCCACTTGCCTGCTGACCACTCGGGTAGGTTTAATATATAATATATTAAGTTGTTAACATATGAAAGAGTGAAGAATATTTCTAAATTTCTAGGCCAGCTCGATTGAATCGGGCGAAGAAAGCTTTGATTTAGACACTGAGTTCGACTATCAATTCGAACTGGATCAGTTGCTGGACGAATTGGATAATGACACTGATTATATGGATGTGGAGGAATTTGGTTTCATTCGCAGCTGCAGAAAAATCCTTCGCAAGGCTCTGAAGACTGTTCGTGGCACCAATTGTATTATCAAGGAGGTAGTGAACATTCTGAGCTCCTGTACAAGCTATGTGGATGCTATAGATGCCTGCGGTACAGCTGTTCCTAAGGATGTGGCCAAGATTGTGAGCAACGTCAAGCAGATTATCAAAATCTGCAATGATATTCTACATCTGCAATCGAAACTGTGCTCCAATGATAAGACTGTGGAGTCGGCCGCCAAGAACTCGTCCAGGTGCTTCTGGAAACTCTTCATCGCCACCATGAAGCTGACCAGGAAAATCAACGGGACTCTCAAGCTGATTGCCAAGCTGCCCGCAGATACCAGCTCCTGCTTCTTGAATGCCACCAATGAAATCAAGGTCTCGTTCAACTCCTTCCTGCCCAACATTAATGTCTGTATTGAGTCTATGTAATATTTTACTGGAGGTTTTCTTATACAATCTTGAAGATCTTAACATACTATAGCAGTAAAAAATAAATTACTTTTTCGCCCTCAAATACCAACTTGATAAGAGCGATTCAGTTGAGCGCTCGCACATTAAAAGCTCAGGTCTTTGAGATCAATACACTCAATAGACATTTAAAATATCTAATCAATATGGTAGGCCTCTGCATATAGGTACGAATAATATTTGAAGAGGTTTTTAGTTATCAGAGGTCCCAAACTGATACAGTTATTAGTACTTAATATATTATTCGATAGTCAGTTTCAATTACGTTCCTTTACACAATCAACTTATATTTAAGTCTATTGTTATGGTTAATCCAAACAAAATATGCAACTTGCCAAAAATTGGACGTAAAAGCGTCCACGATTTCAACGACCCGATGCTATTATATCTCAAATTGGAACTTAGTTTTAAATGTAATAAGCTCGAAGAGAAAAGCGCAAAAAAAACGTTGTTGCTGGTATTTTCTAGCTTAGTCTCTTAACAGTTTTCACTGCTGAAAAAGTCATCGAAAATATAGGAAACAAAGTTAATCTACGATGAAAGTCTACAGATTGTTGGTTCTCGTAGGCACTCTTATTTTGTCATCTCCATGAGCACACTTCTTTGATGCAGGGGACATGGTTAGGAATTACAATTGTATCATGGTTAGGAATAAGTTTAATCTCATTACTGCAATTTTCTTCGGTGCATGGCACGGTCGACGAGAATATAGAAATCCGCAGAAGCTACTTTATTCCCTTACGATGAAGGTTTACAATTTCTTGATTCTACTAGCCGCTTAACTGCTTATGTCAGGAAGATGCAACTGTAATCCTGGCAGGTCAGGGGGTCGACCCGTAGTTCAAATGTGAATTTAAATTTTTCGTAAAATTCTCTTTATAACCAAAAGTTAATTGCGTTACACTGTAGCTCAATTATATATATTTTGTATAGGCTTTAAATTTAAAATACATTCTCAACGCTCCAGTAATTGCTTGTACTCGGTAAGGATTTGCTCCTCCTGAACCAGAGGCAGATCCAAATAGTCGGGATGGTTGCCGGACAGATCCTCGTTGAATCTCTTGAAGGCAGTATATGTTTCCATCTCGGATTTGGCCTGACTAAGAGCAGTTTGGATTAGTGTTAACTTACTACTAGACAAATTGGCAAATGGAGAGGAGGCATTGTTGTCGGTCGTCCTATTTGATCCTGAGGGAGCATGATCCTCCAGTAGTTTGGTCATAGCTCTGATCACTTCCACTAAGTCCGTTTTACTTGCAAAGCTCTTCAGGAGGTACTCCACTGCCTTGGTAAAATCATTGTCTGTAGTTTCCAAAGCAATTCGAGCAGATGTTCCCTGAAACCCAAGTTGTTGGAGGGTGGAGACTAACGTTTCATCTGCGGGCAGTGTTGTGGGCAGGTTGTCTCTCAGCTCATCGGAATGGTTCCGCAGAAGGTCCAGACTTCTTTCTATATTATTCTTCGACCTCTTCAGGGCTTCCACCACCAGACGCCTCTCATAGCCCATTTCCATTAGCCTTGAAACACTCCTGGGATTTATCCAGCCTCGATCCGATGTTCCCTCCTTCAGCTCCTGGTTAAGTTGCCTAACACGAGCCGAGTCCGTTCGCTCTTCGCTTATCTTCTCGCTGCGTTCCTGGATAAACTGAATGGCTCTGTCCACGTTGCCGGCACAGGATCTCAGCGCTATCCTGGCATCGGACTCGTCGTAGCCCATTTCGACTAGCAGTGAAATGTGTGCGTCGGTGGCCTTCAACTCGTCCAAGGCTTGAGCAGCCTCCTCCAGTTTTTCATAAGCCTCATCTCGGCGATTCTGGTGAAAGAAGACCACACCTTGCAGCAGGCGCAGCCTCATGATCAGAGCCCTTTCTGGACAACTCGATCCCTTGATGGAGTACAATCGATTAAACTGCTCCCCATAGCTGTGGCGAAAAGTCCTTTCACAGACATCCAGGCGACGTTGGGCGTCTGGCAATTGGGTGATATTCTTCAGGCAGAGATAGCACCACACAATGTCCAGGTTAAGCAGCGCATAATTATCCACCGCCTCCAGAAATTTGGAGTTGCATTGGGAGAATAGTTCGTCGGCTTCTAGTAGCAAGAGTAGGGCCTCATCGAACTGCTCCCTTTGAATGGCAGCTCTGCCCTTTTCGTACATGCTCATGGCCATTAGCAAGGATCGGTTCTCGATCGGCGGCAAGAAAATCTGACGTCCGTTCTGGTCCTCCATTTGCATAAACCGGTGATCGGCATCCACAATTACCTCTACATCCGCTCTTATCCGCTGTATCCGTTCGTGTAGCTCCTGGCCTTGCACTTGGCTGCCCACAACTACCATCAATTGCTGACTGTTCTTCACACCCTGCGAGGCTAGAGTTCGCTGCCCGTCGATAATGCGACCTCCGGAAATGCACTTCACATGGCCAGAATCAGGCAGCCCCATCTTCTTTGCTACCTCATGTTGCAGCTCCGTACCTAAGGCCCCGAGGGAGCACTTAATCTCCATCATTTGGGCCGTGCCGCCCCTGCTGTCCACACACCTCACATTAAAGGTAGCCAATCCAGTCTCAGTGAACTCCTTGCGTGCTGCCAACTTCCTCAGAGCACTGTCTTGCATTTCGGTCAGGGCGCATCGGCAGTTGGACACACTGATTCCCAGATCTCCGCTTAAATCGCCCGCCAATCGATCCATTTCTGACTCGATGCTGCCCACTCCGTCGAGGTAATACGGATCCTCCCACAACTTGATACCTCGCTCCCGCAATCGGGCTCGCAGCTTGATAAAAGTATTGTCTATCTGTGTCATCGTCTGTCTGTCTGTCTCTCAAATTTCGATATGCAAACAATTTTGAATTTTACTACAAAGATTTTTGATGATGTTGCCCAAATTAATAAATAGACTATTAGCGATTACTTCATGAAAGTCCAAATAAATTGAAAGTATTAGGCTAATAAATTATTAAGCTTATATGCTTTCTTATACAACACACGCTTTTTATTTTGCATCATTTCTCATAGAAAACATCCATTATAACAAAGAAGCCTTTGGGATCTCTCGTTTTGATAGTAACTTCAGGGTTATGGCAAGGTGGTCTCTTATTCAGCCATATTGTAGGTCCAGTGTGACCTACATCCATGAATTTAACGGAATTTATCTTATTTGGCATCTTTATAAGAGCTTTGTATGTGGATGTCGTATTAAGTCGCTTTATTGAACTAGTTTGCACCAAGTCACCAGGTTTTTCCGATCCCCATTGTTGGCTTGAATCAAGTGAAGATGTGCCTGGGGTTGCCAGAATAAGAATGGCAACTAGAACTGCCAATCTGTAGACCTTCATTGTAGACACATGTCGTAGATTCTGTTTACTTTCCAACTTCTCCTTAACTTTGCTATGGTGCGTGGAAAATTGTTCTAATGAGATTAAAGCAACCTTTTTCTTAATAAGTGCATTAGTTTTTGTTTAGAGCAAAGAAAATGGTTTTAATGAAATTTAGTGTGACTGTATTTTAAAATTTATTTTAATTCCACAAATTTTATACCCGGTAACCATATGATATTATAAATGAATCTCCGACCTCATTTAGTTCATATATTCTTGATTAGCATCACCGGCCATGTCCAGCTGATCGTCTGCCCGTCCGTCTGAAACACCCTCGAACACCATAAAATAATTAGGCTGTAGTCGTTATTTTTGGTTTATATAAAATATTTATGAAGTAAATATATACATAGTAAAATCTGATGATAATCATGAGAGATATTATACAATAAAGTTCCTGTGTATACAGATCTTTTGCAACATCTACATTTGTGCGGTCAGTACCAATAGGTGTTGCTCAACATTTTCTTTGCAACATCGTATATTTTTATTTGTGTGTTCTCTATTCAAACAAGGCTAATTTTCTTAGCTTTGACTCATTCGTGGCTTTTATAATCTTGTAAAATACCCTATGAGTTCCCTTATCATTTCAACCACATACAACTCATAGTTTGTACACAACAATTACTCATAATTTGTTGGCCCTACCCCCGAACCCGAATCCATTTAATTCCATCTTAACCCTCACATCGCTTCCCACAAAATAAACGAGTGCCCGGCGAAGTATGCTATGCATTTTGACTACTGATGTTGCTGCTACTGCTGTTATTTGTTCACTCATGTGCATAACGTCACAGTTTTTCACAATTTTCGGCTTGGGGTGGTAGGGTGTGGGATATGTATGTACTCTGGATACTTTTTTGCGTGTGGCTGACTTTCGTGAAAATTAATAAGTTTTCAGCCCCTCACCAATCTGCCAATGCCAAGCGAGAGTTCTGCAGTTGATGGCCAAATAATTTGTCGTCCTGTTTTGTGGTGTTATTTCCAAATCGTTAAACCTTAAATAACCTCAGTTCGACTTTCTTCTCTTCCTCCTCCGTCTCATACTCTTGCTCTTTTCTTTATTGTGTGCTTGTTCAGTTTTTTGTAGATTTATTATATATGCGAAATGGCGCACACATTTTGAGTGGCTGACATTTTCACTTGACTGCGAACTTTCCGCCTCTTTCCGAATAAATCGTGCATGCACTGGCTCACAAAAATAAATAATGTGAAACCCGAAATTGAAAAGCCATTTCCAAGATGGTTTTCATTTGTAATAAATGAGCATTGCCTAAAAAAGTGATAAGCTTGGGAGAAAGGTTAAGTGCTTACTCATAAATAAATAGCCATCGATTTATAATGTTTCGTAAATATTAAAACTATTAAATAAACCAAATACAGTAGCTGGAAATGTTCTATGTCTAAGTTTTGAAAATAAACACATTATTACAAATATTTTTGCTTTGCTTCGGTTAAAGAAATCTTTTCTTGCAGTTTTTCTTTTCTTGATGCATTTTCCTTTTCTTGTACCCTGAGACCTCGCTTTATGGCACGAAAACGGCAAAAATTTGTGTGGCAAAATGCAAAAATGCAAAAAATAACACAAAAACAGAAACAAAGAAAAAAAAATAGAGCTGCAAAGAAGAAGAAATGTCAAAATGTTGTTCGAGGACGCGGCGGCCTGTCTTATTTAGTAGCGAAAATGAGCAGCGGCAGGCACATCCTTGCTGGGAAAAATGGCGGTTAGAGAGGGTTTCGAGAGCTGAGAAGAAGGGGAATGGCAGGCACAGACAGCGTTTAGATTTCGTTTTTTTTTTTCCCAAGGACTTAGAGGCGACACAGGGGGAGAGAAAATGGGTAAAAGATGGGGCAAAATGCTTCACTGGGGCGCGCATTCTTTGGCTGATTTCCGTTGGTTGTTTGGTTGTTAGTAGATTTTGTAATCACACTGTAAGAAATACCAATAAATTAAGTAGGTAATGTTTTAATTTTAATATTTTTTCCCCTTTTTCTAGGTTGAAAGTTAATAAATTAAGTTTACCTAACTAATTATTTTAGCTTCTAGACAAAGCATGTTTATTTGCCTCAACCAATATATTTCCTCATCCCAAGACTTAACAAAAATATCATAAAAAAAACAGTCCTTCAGGTGAGATCGGAGAGAAATAAAGCAAGGCTCTCTCAGAGCGCCTGCCAAAAGAACTCTCTCGTTCGCTACTGAGAGGAACTCTTATGCTGTTGTTGCTCCATTGATTGTGCATTTGCAGGCAAAGCGCAGAAAATACAGCGAGATAAATAGAGCAGAGACACATAGCTTAGTTTTCGAATATAGAGCTAAAATTGCTTAATGAAAATGATATTCTCAGTGTAGTGTTAGTTGTTGGTGGCAGTTGTTGTCATCAACAGCCAGCAACATTATCATTGTAGCTGCAAGTGGCGGCTGTTGCTGTTGCTATATTTGTGCTTCTGCTGTTTGTCCTCATTATCGTTTGTCCCATGCTCTCCCCCCCCCATGTCTTTTGGCATTTGCATTTCCATAGTCCTCGCTTCGTCCCTATAAAACAATTTTTTTCGTGTTCCCTCGGCAACTTTAATGGGTTCGTAATGTAAGTGAAGTGAACTCAGCTCTGGTTCTTCATTTACAGAAATAAGTATGCCTCAGATTTGGATCTTAAAGGACTTACAAACTGCACTAAAAATGTGAGTCCTGCATTTAAATGTAATATCCGAAAAGTTGCCCATGAACAGGGGAAGAAAGAACTTTTCGAATTTGGAAAAACTGAAAATTGTCTTGTTTTGGGCCGGAGTTAATTAAAAAAAGATTTCTCTCATCAACTTTTTCCGCAACTTAACCGCAGAAGTGTCGCATAAATTACAAATTAGTTAAATCAGCCTTTGTGTGACCAAGCAAGCTACCCCCATAATTTGCCAAGGGAACTTTGTAACCTTGTAGCTCCGGCCGCCAGCCAGCCAGCTTCATCATCGCCATCAGGGCCATCGTTATCATCCGTGCTTAGGAAAGTGAAAATAATGCAAATGATAAAATTATTTAATGATGCGGAAGTGCGTTGATAAGCAAACGACAAATAATCTGAATCGAAAATACTAGCTTGGGATTTTTTTTTTTCGCCTTTATTTGTTTTCATCAAAGAAGAGCACATTATACCGTTCTAAAAAGAGATATACTTAGCAAATACATTTAATGTTTTATTTATTAACAAGATACCGAACGGGGAAGTGGTAATTAAATGTGGGATTTTGGGTAAATATTTAAATGAAACAAAAGCACTACCTACGAATAATTACTAGCCTGCAATCTGAATTTGATGATAAAATAAATTAAATGTATTTATTCGTCAAATCAAATTAAAATAAGGCTTAAATATAAACGTAAAAATATGGTTGTGTTCCGAGTAAAGTACCAGACTTGTTGAAAATAGAAATACCTACACAATTACTCTGCTGTTTTTCCTATTAATCCAATTTTGAACTCTCAGGCCGCAGAGCTCAGCTGTGGAAGGCAGGACCTATGCAATTTGAGTTGAAATCTATTTACGTTTCGCTGGCAAAAGTTTCTCTAATGAGATGAGACCGAGGCCTCATGTGGCAACAGGCGAACTTTATGTCCTCATAAAGTCAAGTTCTCCAACTCCAGACCCCTGTCCCCCGTATCGGAGCTCCGAAAATGAGTCCGTAACTTCTCTCTGTAATTTACATTTTCATTATGTCAACCGTTAAGCACTCGCATTGAGTACAAAAAAAAAATTTACAAATTAAACGCGAGCCGCATTTTATGGACGGCTAGATTGAAATCCATCTGCACTTTTTTTCCCCACCTCCGTAGAGTTAAGTATTTATCTCTCACACAGCTAAATTAAATCAGTTGTTCATACGCTCATATCGCCAGAGTTCGTTATTTTGTCAAATAAAAAAAGCACTGCATATGTCAAGGGGTTGAAATTAAAAAGGGGTTGGGACACAGGTAGCGACGGAGGGTAGAGTTTTATTTGGAAACTGTTGATGTAAATGAATGTGAACTTGCAAATTGTTTAAAGTACAAAGTTTCACTCATTTGTAATGAAATGGCATTTAGCTGAAGCTATTAAAAGTTAGACAAAAGGGATTATAAAATAGCTTTTATTGTTTCTGGATTAAATATATCTATTACAAATTATTATGGATTTTTTAAGTGCAGTTTTTGTTTAATGTGTGCTCGATTTTGTACTCACATTTCTTGTTATTTGGTATAAGGGAATAGCTAGAATAAGTAAATATATTTATTTATTTTTACAGATTATTTGAATTTGAAATTAAAGAGTAACGATCCAAGTATCTAAGCCATATAGACATTGCGGTTTTTTTGTGGCCTTGTTCTTTCATTCGAGGCAACAGCCCGAGGTTATGTTTTCTGTATTTGCAAATTGCAATGTCGCAATGTTGCACCTACATAAAACGCCGTAAATGATGCGTTAAAAATGAGAGGAGGCCCTCTCGATAACTGGGGGGAAAAACCCAACCAAACCAGAGGAGGACACAAACCGGACAAACTGTCGCAGTCACAAATTTTGTCTGTTTGGGAAAAACAAGGTCTACGGCATTTGCGGGTGTGAGAATAGACTCGTAAAGTGTCCAGAAAAGGCAACATTTGCTAATGACAAACAATTGCAGCAGTTCGCCACGATGGCGGCCAGAATCTATGGCTTTCACAAGCTACTCCTTCAACTGCCACACCCCGGCTACTTTTATTATTATGCAACGTGCGTTTCCCACCGCAAAAATTCAAAAAAAGGAAACTGGGGGAGGAGTCTTTAGTTGCTGGCGTGGCATGTGCTGCACATAAATTTCCCTTGGTATTTTTTATGGCCTAGGTATATACATATTTTTGGAGAACACTCTTAGTCCTTTTTGGTATTTTAATTGCAATGAAAGTGTGGTTTAAAAAAATGAACTCATGAAGCTTTTTATGCATTCATAATAGCCAGAGAGAGAGAGAGAGAGAGACACATGGACCGCAAGTTGGGTGGCTCCTAGGCTATGGCCCCAGGTTCTTATGATTTGTGGTATATTTATGTAAATTTGTGGTTTTTTGCCGCTGTCCGAAGAACATCTCTCCAAAGCTCGAGGCTAAAAACCCAGCAGCAGCAGGTGTTGTGGCCGAGCAATTAGTGAGAGTCCGGAACGAAGACCAGAATCACTTCCCATGATGCCCAACTTGAACAGAAGAAGCTTAGAGGGTATTTAAGGTTATGAATTATATACAAATTTATTCGAAATAACAAAGTATTTAGTTGTTAACGAAAAAAGCATAAACTCTTTTTCATATTCGAAACTGAAAAACACTTAACTAACTTAATTAATTCCTTAAGTATATTGAGGAAAGTGACACATGCACATAGGAACATGAAAAATGTACTCACTAGACGTAAAGACAACTGCAATTTATTTCCGAGCTTCATCTTCATCAGGCCCGGAATGAAACATTTGCCGTTCAGCTGGCCACAACTCTTGACTTGGCCTAAGGGGAGAGAGCATAAGGCAGCACGTGGCTAATCAATTTACAGGACATACCTCCAACGAAGAGCAAGCCGACGTGCCTCGTTTATTCCCATTTTCTGGACTCTTTAATGTTCCTTCCTGTTGATGTCATGAGCTGCGAATATAAGGAATATTCGTATTGAAATAAAGTATACAAATAACTTTATAGAATAATTAGGTAGCTCGCTCAATAGTTAAAATGATTCAAACTGTGTATAAATCCCATACAGGGACAGGTTGTCTGCTAGCTGGCCAAAATGGCTTGACCACGACACAATCTGCCTGCCTGCCCGTCTGTCTGTCTGTTGACCATGTCCTTGTCATCCTGACTGACCCAAGCAAACCAAGCTGATGGGTATGGATCGGAACCGAGCTGAACTGTCGCCTGCCAGCGACGACAGGTGTGCATGATTTATGGGATTTACATATCAGTCGGCGCTGATGAAGCTCGCTGATGCCCCGACAACGGCAACGGTGACATGATATGGACAAAAGTCGGGGACAAGGGGCCAAGTGACGTTCGATACCAAATAGGCAAAAATGAAATGCAAATTTGTGCACTGATTGATGATATTACACTTGTTAAGGTCAAGTCACCAAAGGGACCAAAGTAAAAGTTCCCCCAAACTATAGAACGAGTCAAATGAATTTTAAAGAGGCAAAGTTATACACGAGAAAGCATTGAAAACTTTCGTTTTGCTTTAAAACTTTGTTTATAGTTCTTCCATTGAATTTAAAGTGCAATGAACCGAAAGGTGACAATTTTTAAGGTATACTTTGAGAATTATTTTTAGAAAATAAGGTAGGATGTAAGGATATGTTGTAATAAAATTTGGAACACAGCTGTCTTTGAAGGAATGAAAAAGATTACGAAAAAGGAAAAAGAACAAAAATCTGAATGGTTTTTAAAACATTTAAAAAAGCGGCTAAAAAGTACTTTTATTTCCTTATATGGGTTTCCTTTCAGTTATTTCTGTGGCACTCATTATTTTAAAAACATTTTTATATATATAAACAAACAGGCTTTCATGAAATTAGTTGATTAACCAACGGGGTTTTTTTTTTTAAATAAATATAAGACATGCTCCAATGAAGAGCAACCCCCCTTGGCGGGCGGAGATAAAGTCACCTCCCTATATGAGCTGCCCCATTACATATCTTTCCCACGGATGCAAACGTGCTCATTAACCAGACGTGGCAGGTCTGGCAGACGACAGGTCCCGGTCCTACCCTCCCACCAAGCTCCCCTAAATCCTCAGAAAATCAGCGGCAGGCAACATGTGTTCCTGATATTTTTACGACATTGGATACATGCAGTCTGGGGCTCCGGCTGCTCGGTGGCATGGCAGCAAGCAGCAAGCAGCCTAAGCCGAAGCTGCCTAATTGTTATGCGCACAACTCACAAACACTGGGCAGCAACAACAATGGCCACTGTGATTTGCAGACCTACATGTGCCTACATTTGTGCGTGAACCCATACAAAGTGCCAAGGACCAAGGCGGAGTCATAAAATTTTCATCTAGCTGTAGTTTTAACGACCCAAATTGGACTTAAGGGCTTTCCCAGGACATTAATCTCTGGCGGGAATGAAGAAAGTGTCCTTGCCGCAAAAGTGCTTACGTAAGAATTAATGAAATCGTAGGGATATCCTGGTATGACTAGGCATTCTAATTAGAATATGATAGTGCATTCATAATTGCAATTAATTTGGGGCTTGGCGTTTGGTTTAATTAATTTTATTAAAGTATTTCCTTGGAATTAAAAAACGAACAGCTTTGTGTTCTCATTACAAACGTGATTGTTATTAAATATCGTAGATATAGATTCTGATTTATGAATAATGGAAATATTCGCGGAAACCTTTAAAGGTTAAGCTGCATACTAAAATGTAGCATAATAATTATCTTATAAAGATCGAATCTTAGCTTTTTTTCGCTTTGGCAGGGCAGTAAATTCAAATATTTTATAGTATAGTATTTATATAGAAATTGTAGTATTTAAATAGTTATATTTTAAAAGAAAAGGGATATTACTGCAACTTATGAGGAATGAGATCGAGATTTAATGATTAAGTAATCAATTGAATCCCTCAACAAATATTTGAGAGTTATAATTTATTAATCAAATAATATCTAGTACTTACAGTTTCCTAATATATATTCACTTATAATTTATGACTTTTCTTCTACCATTTCGATGCAATATTTATTGGGAAGCTCATTATATTTCTTCCAACATCGCGCTCCTTAAATCTAGGCCCCTTTGACTTTCCCTAATAAATTGAGTTTTAATTTTATGGCTGTTTCATTAATGGGCCAATATCCGCTGATGCCTCAACGTGTCTGTGCCTACTTCTGGCCACCAACTCTTAACACCCAACAGCCAGGAACCACCCCCCTTTAACCCGTGTCGATTTAACTGCAGGCCATAGGAGGTTTCACTCCTTTCGGCTGATCAATAAAATTGGTAGCTAAATCAATTAGCCGACACGACGCGGGCGCGGGGTAGCTAGAAGAACTTCTTGGCACTTTCATGAACTTCTGGCCGGTAATTAAAATCCACCCACAATGGCAATCTATATTGGAGAGAGCTGGAACAGATTTCACTAATTACTTTTATGACCCAAATTTGCTGACTGCGCAGCTTGCTATAAATTTCTACCTTGAACGATAATAAACTCGGCGAACATCAGATGCAGACTAAAGACTAAATATTGCCATCAATGGTCGCTCTTTTGCCAATGATACCCAGTAAATCGATTAGGCATATTAGTGTGGCTGCAAGGAAGATAATTCTGTGAAAGAATATATATTAATAAAATTATACGCTTAAATATATTAACTATACAATGAGCTACGATCTTTTGGATTGGTTTGGCCGGAATCAGTTGCGTTTCTTTGGCACCTCCGAAGAAAGAGCATAACTACGTTATTTATTCAGGTATTTTTGTGAAAAAATCTTTTAAGTATAGCTGAAAATATACTCTATTATATTCAAAAAAGTACAATAGACTCAATGGTGTTCTTTTTTATTTTTAATACCCGAAATTTGCTTCATTTTTTAATGTCGTTGAACAACGAATACTGATAAAGGATTGGCTGGTTTTCCTCTTTCAAGTCTGTTTTTCTTCTTTGAAATAATGGTGGGTAACGGAAGGTTTAGCAAATCGCACATATTTTTCCCCTAGAACATTTTCTTTTTCTCCGCACTTTCCCGGCACTCACTTCTCTCACTCACATTTTGCCCAAACTAATCGAAGACGCTTGCCGGCGGAATTTATTGCTGCTGCTCCTTCTCTCATTGGAGGAGGTTTGGATAGGGGCGCCAAGGATATAAAATTAAGGAGAGGAGGAGGCGGGGGTGACGGCGAAACAACTGCTCCTTTGACCCGTCTGCTACAGGCGTCGTTGTTGTTGCCATTGTTACGTTATTTCTTCTTCTTTATCGCCCGAAGCTCTGCAAACAAGTTTCTTGTGTTTCGACAAAAAAAAAAGAAAAGAAAGAGGAGTACCATGCAAAAAAAATGAACCAAACAAAACAAAACAAAAAAACGTAACAAAACATTACAGAAACTCTTTTTGCCGTCAGCTGCTCGAATGCAGAAAACTCGTTGTTGCGCTTGTTGCGCGTTTTGTTGTAAATCATAAAGGAATATAAAAGAAAATTAAGGAAAAATCAGCTTAGGAGGCGAGTTTGAGACTGCCTTTGATGTTTTTAGGCCGCCTAATAAGCCGCCGAAGTTATTGTTTATGAGTTTGTGTTTTTGGGAGCGCCCAGCCCACTGCGATTTTGCGGAAAAATTAATTTGGATTTAGTGGGGGCGTTGCGACGTGTTACCAATTGGTAATTGAGGTGGGTGCAACAGGCGACAGAAGTGGTAACCCTGTACCCACAGTTTTCGTTAAATTAATGTGAAAATAATACAAATATCTTGATTATTTTACTTAATTTATACTTTCAAGTAAATAAGAATATTTTGTGGATAACATAAACTTCTTAAACATTTTGTTTTATTGATTTTTTTGTAAAGAAAATACTAATAATAATATATCGTATTGGTTTTTACTATATTGTTTAGTATATAATATATTATAAAAAAAAAATATATATAATAATGTAATATGGTGCTATTATTTTGACCGCTAATGTATGTAAGTAGTGGATCTACGTATTAAGACAGCAAACTGGATTTTTCTGCAGCTGCGATTATTTTTAAAACTCGTCCAAATTTCAGCAACATTTTATTATTTATTATTATTGATTGATTTTATTATGTATCATGTGCAAATTATAACGATATACAATAATCTCAAACGTAGAAAGCATTCATAAATTAACAATGCCCTAACAAGCACGAGCTTGGTGTCGCAATGGCCACTTGACTGTACTGAGCGTACTGCATCAACGGCCAAGATCAATTTTATATTTTAAAAAAAAAAAAACATTTATTCATCATAAGAGAAAATTAAAAAATATATTTTCACTTAAAAGAAATCTCTTAATTGTTATATTTATTTATTGTTATATTCTATATGTTGTTTTTTATTTTCTGCCCATTTTTATTCATTTATCCATTTTTATCCATTTATCCATTTTATCTTAACTATTTAATATTTCCTTAGAATACAATTAATCCGTAGAAATCGCTCTAGAAATTAATCGCCTTTCAATTCCTGGAAGTTATCCGCATCTTTTACGCCTTCTATACGTCTTATACGTATTATCCAAGACTAATACGCATTATCCGCCGCTCAGAATTCATCTTATACCGATAATCAACAAACGATGCTCATTTTTTATCCGGACCACAAAAAGCAACAACAAGAGCAACAGCAGCCATAACAACAACAACCAGGCACAGCAGCAGCACTCAAGACCGGAAGTAAGGCAAAGCGTGCGTGCGAAAGAGATGTCAATGCAGACGGTAAAAAGCTGACGCTGTCTCACCAAACGGCGTTTTTTGAGCGACTTCGCCGCAAAACAACAAAGCTACGACGCTCTCTCTTTGTGCGCTCTCTGGGAGAGCGAACAAACATTGGGTTTGTTTTTGTTGGGTGTGGGGAAGGGGAAACCGTTTATGTTGTGGGTGGGTGGTTGCCACCGAGCGAGAGAAAAATTGAGCCGGGAGAGCTCTCTCTCTTTCTGGTTCTCTATGGATTTTGGATATTTTCTAGGGTATTTTTTTTTTATTGAAATAAAAGTTATGAATTCCTAACCAAAACTATTTTAAGAAGAAAACAATGTATTAGTTATGTAAAATTATGGTTTTAATAATCGATAAAAATCGACCAAAAAACGCAAAAAAAAAAATCTTATTTATCGGAAATTCTATTGAAACCGTGATCGAATTATTATTAATTAAAATTAAAAAGAGAGGTTTTTAAACAGTATTACAGGTAGTTCGTCAAGGATCGCTCCCATACTTTTATTATTCTTTTCCCAGTCAGAAAAGTTTTCATTTAATTTTTCTTTTAACTTGTATGCCTTTTATTAAAGGCTTTGAATACCGGGTATCTGATAGTCGGAAAAGTCGAAAACTTGTTTTATTTTATTGTGCTTGCCGCAAAAACGTCAGACGGACGCGAGAGAGAGAGAAAGAGAGAAAAAAGGCAACGAAAAAGAGAACACTGTATCTGTATCTCTCGGTGTGGTCGTATCTTTCAGATTCCGTTTTCAGTTTGCTTGTGACCGTTACAACAGTCAGTTGATTCGAAACGATTCGAAGCGGAGCGATTCGTGGATTCGTCGTCATCGTGTCGTCGTCGTTTTGTCGTTGATCAGCGGATAGTTTGTGTGAAGAGCCTTGGCTTGACTTAATTCTCGACTCGGCTCAGGATCTAATTCCAAATCGGAATCGAAATCGGCAAATGGAAAGCAAACAGAATTGCCATCCAAATTTTGTTTGCCGCGCACTTAAAGTAATTTTCTATTCTATACTATAGAGTCCCCTAGAATATTAAGGAAAATGAGTGTTTCGAATTTATTGCATGACCGCAGACCCAACTGAATTAAATTACCTGTTAAATTGTTAAGCAAAATTAACAAACCGCATCCATTTAACAGATGCGAGTGCAACACGCCTGTGAGCCATGCAAATTAATTAAAAATACGATCCGCAATCTCTATATACAAACATGCCTTCGAACCAATCAAGATTTATTCAAATCGATGGCTCGAGCGACTAAATAAAATATGTATTTCATGGCTATTAAGATTATAAACAAAATTCATCATTAAATCTAATATCAACTTTCATGGTTTATTAACTAATGATATGTTTAACTAATGAATCTTAAAACATGATTCGAATCCGATGTGCGAT
>JAEIIG010032516.1:0-50225 GCA_018904695.1 Drosophila parvula | reverse complement strand
CTTACACTCGCAGGTCGCCATGCAGCAGCACAACATTGAGCGAATTGTCAGTGCCGTTGTCGGCACCACCGAGAACGTCAAGGATGCCAATGAGCAGATCCGTCAGGCCACTCAGCGGAATGCCGGTCTCCGGGTGTGGTCCCTGTTCTTTCTGCTGGTCATGTCCTTCTCCCTGCTCTTCCTGGACTGGTACTATGATTAAATAAATGTTTTACAACTATTAAGGAACCGAGGCGTGGGGGCGAACATCATTATTGTTGTTATCTAAGAGCATAAATTGTTCATTGCATAGTTTATAAATAAAAATAAAAAAGATACCTATTTCTGTCTAGTTTATTTAAGTATTAATAATGGAACTAAGTTGGTTTTCGAGAGATGACTTCAAAGTCTCAGTGTCGGTAAGGTTTAGGGTCTGTACCAAACTAAACATTTAATGCTAGATTCTCTTACGTGCTAGGCGAACTACTTTGTTCATTTTTTCATTTCTTGCTCTTCTTTCTTTTTTAAAACAAAAACAAGTCTAACTGGGAACGGAAATCGAAAAATGTATATATCTATGTATGTATATATATATATATATATATGTATATATGTATTGTTTGTATTTAGCCTAAAGTTAACTTGTTGCTTGTTTGTTTCCGTTGGTTTGCTGGTTGTTGGTTTCATTGCATGAACGCCTAAATTCTAGCTAGCTTATGGTCTAAATACACATTTAGCCTTAAGTTTCGTTTGTTTTGAGGGAGTGTACTTGTGGCTTAGTCGCTAAATTGTTAAGTGCAATTTATCGCATTGCATTCGATGCAGTCTGCTGGTTGCTCTCTCGACCGAGAGTTTGTTTGCTGGGAAGAGAAGGATGTTTTTTGGAAGCTATTTGCCATTGAAAATGACAATAGTGTAGGAAGGCGCCATCGTTCTAATTGGCAAGGTTGTCGTCGGCGGTCGGTGATTTGCCACCAATAAGGTGTTGTAAACCAAATGGTAGGTGGTCGTCGTCGACGTCGTTGGTAGCATTTGTTATGGCGTTGTTGGGGCAATCGTCTCCAGAGTCACACTGGTGGTGCCACCACCAGCACAGCTCTCCACCGAATTGGGATATTCATCGGGGCTCTGGATGCTATACATGGGGCCTGCTGGCTCCTCGATGGGTGTCGGTGGATTCTTTAGCCTGTCGCTACTAAGGACGCTGTGGTTATTACTGTTGCTCATCTCGCTGGCGGTCTTCACAATGGTCTCCTCGTTGAGAAACACACCCAGTGGCAAATGGGTGTTCATGTGAGCTAAAGAGAATTAAGGAAATATATATTAATGACTTGTTCAAGTAAGTTAATTGTATAGTTTAATATACATATATAAATATGCATTAGGTGCAGTCTGGGCCATGCATAACTTAAATCAGCCGCATTATCCAGTCAAGCCTTATAATATCTAAATTAACTAGAAGACCCTATATAAGGGGTGTCCATATATTACGTAATTACCTAGGGGGAGGAATTAGGTTTAATTGGTCATCTTTTTTTATAAAAATATATTTAAAGTGTTTCTTTTTTATAAGTTTTGAGACACAAAAGTTTAGGATTACATGATCATAGGGGAAGGGGTTCCTTCCAATGACGACTCTTTATTATATAGGGGGGGGGGGTTTACAAAGAAAAAAAATGGGGTGCGTAATATTTGGACAGCCCCATATATAATATCCAATCAGGAAGGCAGTGTTGCCAACATTGTTAAATTTCAGGTGATATTATTAATTCATAATTCTGTGAGTTTATTAATATTTTTGCTGTTCCTCAGCAACATACGATTCGCCATATTAATTTTTAGGCTTTCAAAAAATACAGGCCATACAAGCAAGAAGCTACATAACCCAAATCCACATAACTTCATTTCTGTGAACAGATTTTTTTCCCGACACCAAAATATTGGTCCTTCGAGCCGGATGGCCACGACAACAATAATATTTTTATGATAAAATATAAATAGAAATAAATAAAGCAAATAGCTCTCTCTAAATAATATATTGAGATAGATTTAAAGCATTTCATAAAAATTCAACAACGCTTGTCACCACCCCAATTATAGACTGGAGACTTTACCGCGAAAAACCTTAAAGTGGAGAAACGATCGTGGACAGAATTCGCATTTGTAAAACAGCTCTTTGTGGGCGCGACGATGTCTGCGCAATTCCTTGAGATATTCGAACGACCGTTCGCATCCGTCGCACTGGTAACCGAGCCCTGGAAAAGACAATTGGCGTTGGCCATTGTATCTGCATATTTGGATATCTCCATGTGGTATCAGTATCAATTGGCAATTCCACACACTGTGAACTTGAATCCAACACAACACATATGTATATGTTATGTATGTATTATATATATCGATCGACAAGCGGATAAATTTGGATACATTTTTTGTGGATTTCGCTAAAGTCGACTAAGATGTAACATTGAATGCGAGGAGGTTTTGGAAATCTAAAAGATTAGCATCACGCAATGGGGGAATTCATGAAGCAACCAACAAGAAGCAAAACAAAAATTTCAGTTTATTCAACACAATTTCCGCGCCACACTGGCCTTTAGTGACGTAAAACACTTACTAGAATGGAATGCAGATAAGTGCCTTAGGTCATCGGATTAATAACAGGGTCAGCCTAATTGTTAATAACTGAAATTACAAAAAAAAAGCCCGCAAACGTAGAATGTGGGGTTTTGCTTTGAACCTTAAACTGAAAGCGATCTATGGATATATGGAGATAAACCAGAGCAGCCCTACTAAGTGATAGTCTCTACTAAAGCCGTTAAGGATCTGGATTTAAGTCTGGTGACATTTTGTGTTAGATATGTTTTGGTTAGAGGTCATTGTCATGACATGCAGAGTTTTCAAGCTGTGTTAGGTTGGGGCAAGCAATGCATTTAAAAGGGTTCAGTCAAAGACAATATAAGCTACAAGATAAGTAACAACATCCATCACATGATATACATTTATATAAAGGTAGTCTCATCAGATTTGTTGAGGACGTTCTCTCTCTCTACATTCTCTTTTTTAGGTTTTTACGCTGTCAATTTTGTGGTAGTTACTCATATTGATATTAAGAGGTCTTTGGTTCGTTTCAATGATTTTTTTCGTCCGGTTTCAAGAGTCCCTTTAAAACAAGGACTCTTGCGGTCAGGATTTATTTATGTTTTACCTATCAGGAATCACACACTGCCACTTCGGCGGAATAAACTGCCAATAACAACAATGAAACAGAAACAATAACCACAACAACAACGTAAGTAAGGGGGATTAGTAAGAGGCTTATTACTCGGACCTACAGCAAAAACACTAACTATCACTAAGTATATGTGTATATGGGAAGGGGGGATTATGTTGTTAGCGGAGTGAGTGGGGAGAGCTGTTAGGCGGCTTGAGCCCCGAACCCCTTAGTAGACCAACCGCATGCTTATGTGCGTCCACCATGAGCGATGTGTCCCCCAAAACTTACCACCATGAAACTTAACGTGCGTCTTCAATGCGCTCTCCGTACCAAATTGTTTGCCGCACTCGTCGCAGGTGTGCGGCTTGGTCAGCAGGTGTACGGTTATCTTGTGCAGCGTCAGCTGCGAGGGCCTCGGGAATCGAACGTGGCAAATGTTGCACTCGTACGGCCTGCCCTCCACATCGTGCGATTCCATGTGCCGATGCAGAGCCGTTCGCATCCGATAGCCCCGCTTGCAGATGGTGCACACGAACGGCATCGTGGTCTGTGATCCATGCGCCAGCTGGTGGTGCTTCTTTAGGGCTATTTCGTTGGTAAACCGCTCTTCGCAGTACTGGCATTGGTGGCTCGTACGCAGTTCACTAACCGACACTGAGGAGGGCGGCGGCGGGGCGGGCGACTGTGGCGGTGCCGGCGATGCGGGCGGTGCCGGTGACGCTGGAGGTACAACATGATCGAAGGTGGAGGAGGAGGGAGACGATGACGGCGAGGGCGATGCCACCGGCGTGGCCAAATGCAAAGGACCTTGGGGTCCCACAATGACGCCACGCTTGCGGTACTGCCGCAACGTGGTCGTGGAATCTGGCTCGGATTGTTCGGGCGAGGGCAGGGTTATGTGCTGCGTAACCATCATGGGCTGGGGCGATGGCGCCGAAACGATCGTTGAGGGTGGCGTCAGCACCATTGGAGGAGATTGCAACGAGGGGAGCTCGTCGTATCCTGTTGTGCTGCTGCCATGACTGTGGCCAGAGGTGCCTAGAAAACGGAAAGAAAGTGTTAGTTTGGGGAATCAGAATTAAGAATCAGAGCTATACTCACAATCTTCGCAGTCTGGACAACACAGTATCTTTCGCGTCGTTGTTGTGCTGGCCTGGACTTCCATTACTGCTGCTGCGGGGGCAGAGATTTCGTTTTAAAATTTGATCTTTGAGGTGAAAGCATAACCAAGCTCACTTGAAGGATGCGGCGACTGTGATGGCGACGGCATTACAGGCAGCTTCTGCTGAGGTTGCGGCGTTCGTGGTGGCTGCTGTCGTTGCTGCTGCTGTCGTGGTTGATATGCTCTTGGCTGATATGGCAATTGCGGTCGCCGCTGCTGCTGCGGGGATCTTGGAACGTTGCTGATCTGCAGCTGAACATCCTCCACCCGAACGCTGCCAACGGTCTTTAGTGGCATATGGAAGCGCTGTATGTGCAGGTCCAAGGCTTTCTGGGCGGGAAACACCTGCGAGCACTGGCCGCACTGATACTGCTGCACCACATGGTGGGTAAGGATGTGCTGCGATCGCTTACTCCTGCCGGCAAAGGCCAGTGGACAGTGCGGACAGTTGAATGGCGCCACCGCTGGATGTAGTTCAATGATGTGACGGCTGTACTCGAGGCTGTTGGAGAACCTCGGTCCGTTGTGGCAGAAGCGACACTTAAGGGTCAGCGCCCGACCGGTGGGTGTTGTTGCCGGTATGGGGTTGACTTTGGTGGAAATCGAGGTGGCTCCAGGCATTCCTATAACCGGATGGCTCTGCGGGTGGCGATGCTGCTGCTGATGTTGCTGTAGCTGCTGTTGTTGCTGATGTTGCTGTAGCTGCTGTTGCTGCTGTTGCTGCTGTAACTGTAGCTGCTGTTGCTGATGCTGCTGTTGCTGCTGCTGTTGCTGTTGCTGCTGTTGCTGTGCCTGTAACTGCTGCTGTAGCTGCTGCTGATGTTGGCGGTGCTGAAACCGTTTGGAGTACTGCAGGCGATGCAGATCGTTGCTGATGGGTGCCCCGTAGACATGGAGAGGTGCTTGCTGCGGATTGCTGGCCGAGGCCACAGGCTGCTGCATCTCCGGCTGTTGGATCAGTATCATGATTGGTTGCTGCTGTTGTTGCTGCTGCTGTTGCTGCTGCTGCTGCTGTATCTGCGAATGCGTCACCTGCTCCAGCATGTAGTTCTCATTGGTATCCCCGGAGGCTGGCTGCAGCATCGTGTACGTCTCCGTTGTCTGCTCTGGATACAGATCGCCGGCACTGATGTAGTAAGTGGTCTCAATGGGTGAACTCTTGATGGCCTCCAGACCCCCCACCGATGACCACTGCACCTGCTGCTGTTGCTGCTGCTGCTGATGCTGGTGCTGGTGCTGATGCTGAGCCGGCCATTGCCGTCCCTCCGATCCGGACGAGGGCAGGGAGATGACCTGCAGCTTATTGGAGGAGGACTGCTGGACCGTTTGCTGGACAATGTGCTGCTGATAGATCTGCTCATAGGTAACTGTCGTCGTTGTGTCTCGCGACTGGACATGCGGTATCAGCTGGGAGTAGCCTTGCGGCTGGATCTGCTGCATCATCTGTACCGTGCCCTGTCCTGGGTTCTGGATGCGTGTCAGCTGCTGTTGCTGTTGTTGTGCGTTCGGTGACTGGTGGGGCTGATGGTGTAATTGAATCTGATTCTCCACCGCCACGATTTGGTGTTCTATGTGGGAGTGGCTCTGCGGGTGCTCTTCGGGAGCCTGCACTGTCAGAATTTCGTGCTGCATCTGCGGCTCTATTCGTATCTCAATCGGTTCGGTGGGCTCAGTGGGAGATCGATTTCCTGACTCCTGTGGGGACTGCACTTGCACCTCAATTTGTACTTCAGCCTGTGCTTCTACAGGTGCCACCTCTCCGTCTGGCTTAACCACCTGCGAGGGCTGCAGATCACTCAGGAACTGGGTCAACTCCAAGTGCAAGCTCTGTCCCGGCTCGGGGTTGGCCTCAATATTCTCAAAGCAGGGAATATCGTTCTGGAAGCCAATCAGTTCGTTGCTAAAATTGCTGTTGTCAAACAGATCTTCGCTGCCAGCTGGTGGTTTTGCTACTGGTTCTCCAGTGGCTGTACTCTCCTCGAAGGGATTGGTCGGCGATGAGACCGAGGGCTCGGTCTCCTGTTCAGTCAGTGGCGCATAGTCGGCGGGCGTGAGAAACTCATCGATGTGGGCACAGGTCGGTGTGTACATGTGCTGGTCCTGCATCTCGTTGAGAATGCCATTCAGCGTCGTCTCCACATCGTTCATCTCCACCTCCAGCTGCTGCTTTGCCTCCACCAGATCGTTGAGCGGCAGCGGCAGCGGTAGCTCCGAGGGCGTAGGCGATGGTGCCGGCGTGGTTGCCTTTAGCTGCTCAATACCGTTCTCACAGTGCTTGGTGAACTCGGCCATGAAATCCATGGGCGTGGGTCCGGACCGAATTACAGGCAGCTCCTCCTCATCAGTCTCCAAATCACCTGGATCCTCTGGCTCTCTGCTAGTACTTTCCAATCCTCCTCCTGCGTCGCCTCCTGGTTTTGCTTCAATTTCTTTGGTTCGGAGTGCCACAGTAGAATTGAAGCTATCTGCTGTAGCACTCTGGCAAAAATTTTCATCGTTTGCATTGTTATTCACATCGTCGGGCTGAAGATCCTTGGGCGTCGAGGCCGATGACTTCTCCTCGGTCTGATCCTGATCCTCGACCAGGCGACGCTGCAGATTCTCATCGAGCACTTCCAGAGGTATGCTCACAATGATCTCCGGTTGATCCGGTTGGTCAACAGATTCCGCTGGGTTCTCACTGGGCTCTGTGGATGAGGTCAGCTCCTCTGATTGCAGAGGATCTTGATCTTGCGACTGCAAGCCATTCGAGAGAGGGTCCAGGGGAATATCTTCAAAGGAGCTGTCCGTTAAAGTGGTGGTGTCCTGGCCATCACTGCTTACTTCCATACTTTCTGGTGATCCCTTGCAGGGGGATTCATCTGTTTTGTTAACTGTTTCTGTGTCTTTTGGATCGAGGGACTCCTCCTCGCTCAACTTATTGGTGACTTCTTCCGCTTCGGCTGGCTTTTGTTTACCTCCATCGGCAGGCGCTTCCTCTGGGTCTTCCTTTGAGTTGACTGGTTCCTCCATCATGGAGGAGTCTTCTTGGCCCGACGAACCATTTGAGGTAATTACCATGTCCGAGGTTTCCTTTTCCGAGGGGACCACATCCCCCTTTTGATTTGAATTGACTTCATTGGCCTCCACTGGGAGCTGCTCTCCACTCATACCTGTTTCCTTTGGCACATCCGAAGTGCTGTCGATGGCCGCATCGCTTGATGGGGCACAGTTTGCTTCCTGCTTCTCCATTTGATCAGACTTTGTGTTCTCTTCGGCCACTGCTACGATCTGCCGTACCTCCTTCCTGACCCAGGATCGCCTCTGTCTCTTGGTTGGGTTATACACTGGAGAGTTCCTTGCGCGCCTTCCGCGTCGCGGTATGCACTGAAAGGGCGCCATTCGCTTGGGAAACCGTACCTCATCGGTGATCGCAGATTGGTTGGACGTAGAGGATGGACAGCTGTCAGTCTCAAAGCCATGGCAGGGACCCACGGACAAATCGCTCAAATGTTCACTGCTGCTGCAGCTCTTTGCCTCCTGGTCGGAGCCAGGATTTGGCGATGAGAACTCGGTGGAGGGGCTACTGGACGTCCATGCCTCGCCGATCTGCTTCCGGGCGGCCTTCGTCTTCCAGGGCATGCTGCTGGCATCGATGGAAGCGGAATGCTCCATCTCAGAGCCGATGGAGATGGCGCGTAGCTTGCGCAGACGAAGCTGGAGGCGTCGTGCCTTTGGCGGCGGCAGATCCTGCGATTCGGTGCGATTCTCTGTCGGTGTGATTGAGGCGGTGGCGGTGGCTGCTTCCCTGTCCGATTCAGACACCATGCGGCGTTTTCGTTCCGATTGGCCCACAGGCTGGTCCACCTTGGGCGCCTTCTCCTCCTTCTGTGCTTGCTTTTGCTGCCGCTTGGCTTGCCTGGCCGTCTGCCGGTCGGATATATCCTGGGTATAGTCCTGCAGACGCTGTTGCATCCGTACGCATTTCCGACGAAACTTGGCCACCATCAGAAATTGAGCCATGCACTGTCGGCAGATTTCTTGCGGAAGGCCATCGTCACGATTTATCTGGAAATTATATGAAAAAGGAAATTAAATTAATACAAATATTCTGTTGGCGAAAGAACATAGTTTTGGCAGAGGGAAGGGTTCTTTATGGAAGCTCAAAGATGGACTTTAACATGTAAATAAAAGTTTATTGACTTAAACCTGATCTCGTGGATTACTTATGGGATAATAATATATTTATAGAAAATTATAACAAGCTAATGAACCGAATTTTCTGTATGACAATATTTTCTATTTACTTAATTCATTTCTAATAACTTGATATGAACCGAATACAAGACCCTGCCAATTCTTTATAAATGCTACCCGTCTTTGAAACATCCTACCAGATAATTATAAAAGAATCAGAAGCGCAACTCAGTTTCATTTTACAATTAAAGAATATTTAAAGTTAAATAAAAATAAGTTAAAGTAATAAATAAATTGTTATAGAAACAATGTAATTGTAGTAAAATAAAATATAAAAATGAAATAAAGATATACATTACATTAAAGCAGACATGCTCACGCCTATTCCTACGCGTCACATTTGGGAATCCCCACAGGTAGGTTTGTGGATCAAACGGCGCTATACACAAACAATTTTGCGCTTTCTTCTTTCTGATGTTCTCCAATTCCGATAGGATTAGCATTTTATTTTTAAAGCTAATTCCAACTAAATATAAGCAATTTTTTTATAATATTATGATTAAATTGTGGATCTTCCCTTGAAGAACCGCCCCCATTAAAGTATCAAGAGTTGGCTCTTTCTAAGGCCAAGAGGTATGCTTTCCAACCTTTTGTTTGTTTTAATAAACCTTCTATTTATAAAACCTTCAACCATAAATATTATACATTTTATGGACTATGTGACATTAGCTAGGCCAAAACTGTGGAACCTCAGATGCATGCAAATAAGCTGCTAAAAATATTTGCTTATCCATTTTTTTGGGAAACCTGAAAGGTGAATTAGCTAATAAAAATTTGTAAATTCAAGCAGGCCTGTCACTATCTCTGGTCTATAGGCGATTTCCTGTGTATGTCTTTACTTTCCTTCTTTCGTGGTTGGCCGAATAATGAATTAATTAATTGACATTGAAAATGTTCACAAAAAAAATCAAAATAAAAAAAAAGGGTGAGGCAAACGCCGTTCGTTTTGAATGGAAAGCCAAAGCCAAAGCCAACAGCAAAGTTAATAATGAGCAATGGATCGGTCGGTTTATGGTTTATGGGCAGCTGCTGGTCGCTGGGTCGAAAGCGCCAATCTCCAATCTTCAATCTGTGTGCACAGGTGGTGGCGGGTGCGCGTTGCCGATCGAAGCATTCGAGTGGCAACAATTCCAACGTCACGAGCACCTTCGTTTTCTGTTGGGATTTGGAGCAAGTAATTTAGCTTTGTTTTCCAATTGAACGATTTCATTAAAGAGCCAAGAGCCGGCCAGACAAAACAGACAACAGCCAACAAATTACAATGCCAACAAAACATGAGGGCACTGTACACTGGTGTGTATAAAATACACAAATATTTCTATAGAAAAGACCATTTCAATTAAGACGGAATAAACCAAAAATGGAAGCTCATAAAAAACGCTACACTTTTATTGCATAATTCAAGATCAAAGATCTAATGTAACTATTGCAAAAATCAAGAAATTGTAATCAATGTTTAGGTAAACATTATTGTAAACTTGCTATTATTTGAAAATAACTACAGTTTCTTATATATTTTTCCTATATTATTAATTCATCTATTTATTAAAGCTCTGTTGATCCTTCGAGCCGGATCAAAATGTTAAGACCTCAAATATAATTAAGAAAGACTACAAATAGACACATATTTGTAAATAGCAGTGCTTGTTGCCAACAATTATAAACCCCTTAACTAAATCACCTTTTAACGTGGCTTAAACCACAAATGGCATAATCTCAAGTGATTTTTTTTTTTTTGTAATTGTTAGCGCTTAACCGGAAATGAAGAGAGACACGTCAAATATCCATCAACATACTGACTTCACTTTTGTTATTAATAACCCCGTTAGAAGTACAATTACTTTCTACAAAATATATATAAATCAGATAGAGGGTCAACCAAAATCAATTAACAAGTTCAAGATCTTTCGAAAAGCACAAGCAAAAAGGTCAGCCACATAAGGTGAAGGGAAAACGGCCAAATAACTAAGGCAAAGGCTGATAAAAACAAAGAAATATAATATATATAACAAAAAAAAGAAAAATTAAAAGTATGCCAGAATCAAAGGAAAAACAAAAACAATAAAAGATAGTTAAACACAAAATGTCAGAGTCAACGTGATTTGGTTCAAGATTCGCTTAGCTTATGGTAATGCCCATACAGTTCAGAAAATGACATAAAACCCGTAAACGTTCGTACAAGAGACCGGCGAAAATTTATGCAGCTCTCGACGAAAGAGTCCGGTGCCGGTTGACGGAAATTTGAACAATTTCGAATGCAGAAGACGCCGACAATGCATAACCGAGGAGAGGAGCTGGCCGAGAGACCAGAAAATCACAAAAATAACAAAACCCAAAACCGAAAACCTCAACACAAACGACAGAAAAATGAGAAGGAATAAAAAAAAGAGCAAAAAACAGAAAAAAAAAAAAAAAAAAAAAGAAACGAAATGGACAGACAGACAGTCACAACGGACCCCCGTCAAGTGTAAATGACAATTGAAGTAAATGTGGTCCCGGTCCCCGTCCGGTTGTGTCTTCAGAGATGTGATCAAACGGTCGAATATATATACATATATATACATAAAGATATATTCATTTGAACGGCATTCGGCAGTGGAGCGCATGGAAATAGATGCAAATGCGCTGAATACACTACAAATAAATAAATAAATAAACAACTAGCATTGCTCTACGCATCTAATAGAGACAAGAACCAAGCTAAACAGAAAACTTTCCAGTCCATAAAGGAATAAAATAAATAAACGCATTTAAAGGCGGTGGGGAAAACAGTTCAAGATTTTTCAATTCCTATACAGGCATTACACAAAAACTTGATTGGACTAACAAACAAATGATTTTTAAAAATGGTTGACAAAAAAGTAAATAACAAAAACACACCTTAAGGCTTTAATAATCGATCTTTAAGATATATAGATGCTAAACGATTTCTGATACGAAGAACACACTTCAGTTACTTTAAGCGATGATTATCACCAATCAAGATCTCCGAAATTGTCGACCAAAAATCAACAATTAAAGGAAAAACCTATGCAGACTTGTTAGCCTTTAAAGTTAATACGTAATTTAGATATTTACAGGCCGATGCTAAACGATTTCTGACTTCTGTGTACACTTGGAATACTTAAAGACATGATTGCGACCAATAAAAGACTCCAAAAATGGTCGACAGAAAAGTAAACAATTAAAAAATCAGAGCTAAAGAACACGTAAGTTGTCTTGCATGATTTTTTTGTAAATCCAAATGCGAGATTTATACACCACATTTCCATGGGTTATAAAAGTAATTTGTAATTACAAAAAATAAGGAAACAATAAAAGAATCATTGCTAAAACCGACTAAAAAAAACAGGCTTGTCAAATTTTGTAAGATGTGTAATAAATTTTGTTGTCTTGACATATCAGCCGGGTAATTGATTAATAACCATAAAACATTTTAATTAGCATCATATCACATTTACACGAGGAATGGAACGTAACACACATTTCAATTAGCCGGCTAAAAAGCCTCACAAAAATATTAAAAACAACTTGAGAGACAAAAAAAAAAGCACACACACAAAGTGCCGTCGGCAGTCGGCAGTTTTACTTTTTTTTCGCAGTTTGGATGACAAACGCAATAAAACGAACATGACACACATAATAATAAATGCAATATAATAGCTTATTTAATTGCCTATACGATTTGATGAAATAATCGACAGAGAAAGCAATACCCTATGGAGGAGAAGAGATCATCCTATGGGTGGAGCCCAGCAGCTCAATAAATAATAATCAATAGCGGCATTAACAAATACCTTCCAGTAACTGTGAATGCTTACGCAAAACCATATTGTGAAATTTCAACAAATGATTTAGTGGCCCCCATCCATTGATTGACAGTTTCGCCATTGTCTGCCATAACTGTGTACTTAAGGCGACACTAATTGTATTGTTTATATAGAAAATTGATCAGCTCTCGAGTTGACAAAGTCATAGGGCAAGATAAATGCTGGCGGCATGCGCACAGTCATAAAGTTCTAGCCAGCTAAGTTGGTATATGATATAATATAAACGAGTTCTCCTTGTTGGTATGACATAACGAACCGCTGTTCTTATTTGTCTTACGAAATTGCTGCAATCTTAAATGGACAAATAACCCAGAAAGCCAACACAATTGAAAGATTAGTTTGAGATAATCACAATTATCCCAGAGTCCGTGCCAGAGTTACAGCCAGCGTCAGAGCCAGAGCAATAATCATTCCAAACCAATGCCCCGAGGTTCGATTTGTCGTGGCCTTTGGTCGCTGACTTGACTTGTTGGGCTGTTGCCTGTTGGCTGTTGGCCACGTTGTTCACTTTATATTCGGTTTCCCTCTCACTCGCTGTTTGGTGGCAACAAGACAATCGCAGGAACCGCTACTGGCCCTTTCTCTTCCTAGTTTCACCCGGCTTAAACAAAAGCAAATTGTGGAAAACATCAAACACGCCACGAAAGAAATTGCCTTAATTCGCACTCAATGTGCAAGCGATTACGGGCAAGCAAAAAAAAAAAAAACAAAAAGAAAATAATAAAGCAAACTGCCATAAGAAATATAAATTAAAACAACAGCAGGAAAAATCATTAAAAGAAAATAAAGGCTTGGGCCGGGTTACGTAACGAATCCGTTAATACCCTTGTAATCAATCCCAGCTCGCAATCGCTGTTATGTATATAATTTGTACCAAAGGAATAGTTCACTCTGATTTCATTTCAAAAGCATTTAAGGAAAGTTGTATCTGTTGGGGAATCAAATGTCATTAAAAGTGATTCTAGGGGATTTGTAAACAGTTTCCATTTCAGTTATACTCGTATGATACATAGATAGTGGTTGCAAATTAATTGCTGACCTGCGCGCACTTTGTGTCATTAAGAGGAAATAGAGGCAGCAATGATACTGTAGGAATTACCAGTTACATAACTGTTCGGATGGAGTTTCAAATCTGCCACATATCTTTTCAATATTAGCTAATTAGAAGAAACTAAAAAATAAACAAACTTTCCACATCTAACCCCAAAAAATGTATTAGAAGAGTGCATCAAAAATTCTCAAGTGTGCAGTCTGGGACATGCTTGCTTCCGATTGTATCGAAATGCCACTGATGTTATCGAGTAGTTATCGAATAATCTATGTGAGATTTCTGGCATTTAGTCAAGTCTCAATATTAATTAAATATTTATAAGTTATAAAGATTAAGCCATTAAATTTAGGGGCTGCTCGTATATATCCTAATCACCTAGGGGGAGTAAGGCAGACGGCGTAATGGTTATTTTTGATTATTGGGGGAGTGGGGAGGTCTAGAACAATTATTATTATATAGGGGGGTGTAGCTGATTTCCTGTGATTAATATATGGCATATAGAGATACATATTTGATGTGCCTATAAATTATCCACATAATTTGCTGCATTAGAATACGAGTTCATTTAATCTTAATCACATTTGAACATTAAAAATGTATATTTCTCTCATTTTAAAAAACATTAAAAAATATGTCTTTTTTATTTCCCTTTTAAGTACCACAAATACAACAAAATCATAAAAATCGGAGTTATGGCCGTGTAAAGGGTTAAAACAACGACTTTTACACAAAATATATACCTCACTTTAAATCCCTTAAATCCCTCAATAAACTCCGGATTTATGGTTAAGTACGGTTCAGTGCCGGCCATTGGCTGACAAAAAAAAAAATGGCATTATCTTCTGAAAGTGTAGCACATATGGCTGCCATCGAAAAAAGAAATGCAAAAGCGATTCGATATGGTTTGCAGCAACATCCGGATTGCTGCAATGGGGGGGCACTGGCCCCTCGCTCTTGCAGAGCGGCAACAAAAAAAATTTAATAACTGTAAACTGTGTGCTGCAAGAAAGCCGGAGTCATAAATAAAGCCGAAGCGAACGGGACAGTGGAAAAATGGTGCGAGAGAGATGATAAATCGCTCGGACGCCAAACATAAATTTACATTTTTGATGATAATTCGTGCAGGAACCACCCCTCGGCAAGGCGTTAAAGGCAAATTAAAATCGGAATAAAAGTCAACAACCCAAAATTTCCGTCCAAGAAAACGTGCTCCGCCCCCCTCCCCATTCGCCGGTGGAAGCCACTCAATGTTTAACTAATTAAGAGATGAGCGCCGACGCTGCCGTCGCGTGTGGGGACTCTGCGAGACGCTACAATGGTGCAGGAAGGATGCTCGGGCTAAATGGGTGGATGAAAGTGGGGTGGCACTTCATCTGCAACAGCTTACGACTCTAATGTAGCCATAAAAAGCCGCAACAGACAACAGACGGCGAACATTTGTAATCAAAGCCTGGTTGGGTGTGTGTGTGTGTGTGTGTGTGTGCAGGGCAAAGGAGCGCACGGCGGCGAGTCAGCCAGGACGGATACTTAATAAATCATACGCCCCATAGACAAGAGTCCCCTCCAACATGACAAAGGGCGCGCGCTGGTGAAGAGGCGTAAATAAACAACAGCAAAAACAGCAGCAACATCGAGGGGGAAGTGGTCTGTAAATGGTTAGCATTTTGCCAGCCAACCGGGACCGGGACCGGCACCGGGACCGGGAGCGGAGACTCCCCGGCATCCCAGGGTGGGAAGTGTTGCCTTTTCGCACTTAATCCCAGCAGCAGGCAGCAGGCAGCAGGCAGGCCGCACCAGCAAACAACGACCCAACCCACTTGTGGAACTTGTGTTGGCTTTTTCACAATTTTCCTTAATTGCAGCGGACACTGTGCTGTAACTAAAAAACAACATGTAATAGGGCTAATGTCGAGTGTCACGACCATAAAACACCCTTGGTTTTTTGTTTTGTATAAGACTCTTAGCATGCTGGCTTTCTAATGGCATGCTTTCCCTTTGCCTTGACACGACAGCGAGGTCAAGTAAGTAAGGTCTCCCTAGATTTTACCCCAGCTTACTATTAGTTCTTCCATCGATTTGAAATTTGATAGTTTCAGAACAAAAGTTGCGCAGTAGTCTTTAATCTGTAAACCGAATGCTTTTACAGAAGGTTCTTTTGGAAGTTTGCGGGTATATATTTAGTAACCCGATAGGTGTATATCATAAAGTTTCCTGGCATTCAAACTGGATACAATATATATTTAATTTATAGGTCCGGAAACTCTCTCATTTTTCCCCCCTTTTAACGGAATACAATATACCCCTGGTAAGCGACAATAAAACGAAAGAAAAGGATGCCGAGTGCGAAATTCTCTCTTTCACACACAACACTCTGATTGTATAGTATACATATATCTGTAGTTATATGTGCTAATAGGCGGAGCAACAAAAGCCACAAAAGTGGGGAGGGAGAAAAACAAAACAAAAAAAAAAAGCGAGGCAAACCAGGCCACCAACGGGATTCCGGCACGGGTGCTGTGCTGGGTAATGGGAGGTAAGAGTACGTTGCAAACAGACCCAAAAAGTGACCGGCAGCATATCGATTAAGCGAAGCCTCCTCCGAACACAAAAAAAAAAGAAACAGAAACAATGGAAATTCAAGTGATCTATTTAAAAGTGAAAATCGAATGGCACGAAAAAGAAAAACGTAAAAACAAACGGATATATACATATATGACGTGCCAGTTGAATTGTTAAAATGCATCCATCATATATACATACATATATATGAATACAATCCGACCCTGAACTAAAAATGAGAACGAATCAATTGATATATTGGATTTATGGTTGCAAATACTGTCCACACGCGCCTAGATATCAGCGATATGCATTTTCATACAAAGTATTTTTTGAAAATGTAAACAACTTATTCTGGGAACTGCAACAATGTACGAATAAGTTCCAATGAATAAACAAAAGAGACACTCGTTTTCATTATCCGGTCAAGTTCTTTCATTATATACCGATTGCGCAAGACGCCTCATGCCTCACGCCCATAATAAATGCTTTTTTTTTTTTTTGTACGCCCCAAAACGAGCTAAATTTGCATTTTGAAAACAAAATAAAAAAAAAAACAGGAATTCGGGAACAGCTGAGGGGATTGGAAACTTTTTCGATGGTTATCACCCCAAAATTCCAGGCGTTTTCATTACGTTTACTCGCTTTATTCCATTTAACTTGGCGCTGGCTTATCTAATTTCTCAGATGCTGTGCCGGCTCCATTGCGACATTTCCTCGGTATATATTATATATCATATATACGAGTATATATAGAGCGTAGCGAGAGAGATCAGCAATTCATATGAGGCAGAGAGTGGAGCAGATATTGCCACAGCCAAAGGTCAGTTAAAATTTTTGTACATTTTCTTCAGTTACTTTGTTTATGTCCCGGATTTACCCAACTGGAAGTTTAACGGAAGCCGTCACATTCCTTTTCTTTTTCGGTTTCTGTTTTATTTTGTTATCAAAATATATTGCAGAACAATATTTTCTTTACAAGTTGACTTGACTTTTGGCATAATAATATCTTTCGCAATTCGCGAAAAGCCTGTCCCCCGTGATGTCTTTATTATTATTTTTACGCTTCTTTAACTTGGTGGCAGTTGAATATGATCTCTTTGATTGTTTGATTGTTTACTCTTTTATATAAAAATGTTTGGTTTTTTTTCGCCTGTCGCTCACATGTCAGCTTTTTGTTGGCGCTTTTTTTTTTTTTGCATTTCGTATTATTTCATTTGTACTTTGTTGCTAAGTGCTGACTTGAATTTTTCACGACTTATTTGCTTGCAGCAAGAAAAAAAAAACGATTTACAAAAGGTTTTTCATATTGACAAGCGTGGAAAATAATTTTCTTCACACAACAAGTCTGCAGATTTACCAAATATTTACTGAATTAAATGTAAGCACTTTGTTTTCTTGTTTTTTCTTTAGTATTTTGATACTTTTTTTTCGCCTTTTTTTTATTTATTTGTATTTCGTTTATTTTGCGTTTTAATTTTCTTTGTTGTTGCATTGTCAGAGGTCAGTCCACATTGATGGAAATTTATTTAATTCTTACTACGTCTTTGAATTTCTTGCAGCTTGTTTATTATTATTTTATGTCCGTTTTTATTAAGGTTATTTTTCGCTTTCACTTGGCCTTTCTGGGGAAAAAGATCTTGAAAAAGATATATGTACATATATATCACTTCCTCTTGGCTTTTCGTACACATTTCTCTTCCCTCTTTTTCTTACTCACATTTTGTTTGTAAATATTGATGTTCCCCTCTTGTTCTTGCTCACATTCTTTGTGTTAATTTGTCTTTCTTCGCTTTTCCGTCACATTTACTTAAATGTCGAATTATTTGTCACATTCTAATTACACCGCAGCAGCCTCGTCGATCCTCCTCGTTAAGTTTTATTTATAAATGCTCTCGTTTGCCTGGCGCACTTGTACACTTTGTAGAATCCTCTTTTCTTTTTTCATGGGTCTTAATTCTAATTTTAATGTTTTTCCGATCCGATCCGATTCGCGTGCGTGCAGGGTGCTGGCCGGGCTTCGATTCAACCGGAATATTTCACGGATGCTGAGAGGAAGCTACGGTTTTGGCCGCCGGCGCAAACCTTTCTACTTAATTTGATTGGAATATGCGCACAGGAGGGCGGCGGCGGCGGCGGCGACGTCAGCTGGGGAAGCTACTGGTGCTACTGGTGCTACTGGTGCTACTGCTGGTCCGTTGGTCCGCCGGCTGCTGGGTGGTGTGTCAGTGGGGGATTAGCACGCAGCAGCAGCAGCAGCATCCATAGAAGAGAACAGTGTCGTCCCCGCTGGAGCCGGCCTGGTCGTGTCGGTCCCCGCAGATCCCCTTTGTTTGGGCTGTCAGGTTGGGTTGCTGGCGCTGCTGCTCTTTGGTTGGCTGATTGTTTCTGGCTGCCGTCGACGTCCTTGTTTCGGTGGCTGCTAAATGTCAGAAGCGGTGAAAAATGAAGCCCTCCCGCTTTTGATGTTGTCCTGGCCGCAGCCGAAACCCAGCCAGACCCCGGCCAACTCTAGTCGCCCCCCCTTCGGCCACCAACTGCATTAATTTTTCATTGGCGTGTGTCCGTAACAGACGACCCGGGGATAAATCCATAAAACAATTTGAGAAATTAAACAATCAAAAGGCGTTAAGTGTTCCTGACTCTTGCCCGAGGGTTGATTACACTCTCTCTCTCTCTCAGTCTCTGTCTCTGCCTGTGGTCCAGAGAGTTTATGTCATCTCCTTTGGCTGATTACTGATTACCCCGAGAGCTGCCCGATGTTAATACCGGTGTTATTGCGACCAGCTGGTTGTTCTGGCCTTGTTTGTTTGCCAACTTGATTAACCCGGGCAGCGAATAAACAACGGAATCATAATAAGCATTTGGCTTTTGTCACACATCGTGGCGGTTTATGTTTTTATGTGGGCATCCTCCTCCTCCTCCTCCTCAGCCTCAGCTGTCACTTGGAAAGGTGCCCTTTTTTCCAAGTGTGAAGCACATTTTATTGCCTTTTATTACGCACTTGAGTCGGACCGCCCCGCTACTTGAGGCTCAGAGTTGCAAGCACTATTTGATAGCCTCTTGCTTTGATTGACAAGGCACTACACACAATTTGCATAAAATTGGGGTGAATAAAGTGGCATCTGAATGGTACTTAAACGGGGGGAGTAAAATGTGGGAAGCTCTCATCTGAAAGTTAAGCCAAGCTTATTTGGCCAATAAATTTGAAGGAAAATGATCAAAGATAACACATTTGTTTCTTCATTTCGGTTGATGCGAGGTCTTAATTGGGTTCATTTAATCCAGACAAATGAAGATGGGATGACTATTACACAAAGATATAGATACATAAGAAGATAGACATATATAGCAGGGGTGGCAGTAGTCTTTCCATGTATGTACATATATCAGTGGTGGCCACACGCATTCATTGACACGTTAGGCTTACATTTGTGTGAGTAAGATTGTTGTGTCTTTGCCGACGGCATAGGAACGCTTACACTGTCAGTGTTAGCAGAGCTAGGGCAGAGAAACTTGAAGACATGCGAGTATGTTAGAAGCCCAACACTCATGTATGTATATGGAGGCAATGTCAGATATTTAGATAAATCAACAAAAATATCGCCTTCCATATCTTATCGAAAATATTGTTAAGTTGAATATATCGAAAATTGAAATTATCGCCAAATATATCGAGTTTAACTTTAAAATATCTATATCTATATTATAGAAATAATAGTATTTATTATTTATTATTATATTTGCTTGTCTCCTTATATTAATTAAAATTAAAATACTTTTAAAACTACATTTCTGATAACCTCTTAATAGTTATTTCCTAGTATTATAGTTTAAACTAAGTTAAGTCATCTTGATTTATAGCCCCGTCTGCTATATCAAAAATAATATCGATATATAGCACAAATATGTTTATGTTAAATATCGATTCATATATACAGCATTGCGTTAAATATAGCTACAATATGGATGTTTTCTGTCTTAATAAGTACTAATTTCGCTGAATGTCAAACCCTAACATATAATATGATTATATAACAGTGTTTATCGCTGAATTCGTACTTGCGAACTTTGGGTGTAATGCCGCCTGCAACATCTGGACAACAACAAATATGGTAAACCGGAACCAAACCCCAGTGGATACTTTTTTTTTCTCGACTTTTTGTTGAGTCAGCAATAAATAGCGAATAATAATATAGGTCACACAAAAATCAGTCTATAAAAACCCAACAGACAATATGTTACATTAAAGATTTTTCTTATTATTTAAGGCTATAAATATCCCTTGCTATCCCTTTAAGCGCAGCCAATCTATGCAAAAAAAAAAACACAAAAAGGGCAAGAGAACTGAAATGGCAAAGCGAGCATAATTAAACAAAGAGTTTGGTTTCTAAATAAACAGTGAATGAGCAACAAACTAAAATGTGGCTTGATTCGCGCCATATGTATGTATATTTATGTTATCAAGAGACTTGCAGACTTCAGTTCTAGTTGGTTTGGCAAAACACACACAAAGTACTTGTCAAAGCCAAGAGAGGGGTAGGTCTGAAGTTACAATTGTTTCCAGCGGCAGTAGCAGCAAAACTTCTTCCATCAGACTTCACTTTGCCATAAACTTGAATGATAAAACTTGTCTGGAATGGAACACACAATGGGTAGCAAGCAAATGTGTGATTATTATGCCCCCTACAACCTCCAGAGACTACTAATGGCCAACTTACTGATTGAAAGAGAACCACAATTAAAAGTGTAATTTAAATACGTAATTATAAGTCACACTCGGAATTGAATTAAAGCAGTAATAATGAAAAACAACTTTCAGTGAAATACCTTACCTAAATAGGGGTGTATTTTTTTTCTTTCTTATAATTAATACGCAAATAGATATATACTTGTATACATATATATAGAAAATGATATGAACAAGGTCTTTCGTATAGCCATGGCGCAACTTTCTGCTATCTTCTCTGACACATGCAACCTTCCTGGTTTGAATTTTTCAAATATTTTGCGTATTCTTTTGATTTGGGCTATGTCGTTGTTGCTAATCCTAATTATAGCTAACTCGAGAGACGCGTATATCACTTTTGATTGTTTATTTATAATTTGTGTTGTTTTCCCTGGCGCTGCTGTGAGCACCACTCGGAGCAGTTTTTTTTTTTTTATTTCTTCTTCTGAACTTTATTTTTAATGTACAATTGGCCGGGCGCCCAAATTAATTAGTCAAATAAACAAACAAAGAGCTAGAGACAAACAAAAGTTCGCATGCATGCGCCGAGCACCGAGCACACACAGCACCAACACCCATAACACATAATGTTGGAAATTTCTGTTAAAGTGATACGGGAAAATTGCAAAGTAGCAGGATAGGATAATGTGGGTGGAGATTTGCGGCATGCCACCTACAATTTGTGTCGCTTTCTAGGGGCTTAACGTTTTCCAACAGACTCCCCCCGACTGACAGCGGGATTTGCAACTATGAGCACGGGTTCCGACCGACCCAGAGAAAGAGGTGGAGCGAGATATAGAAACACACAGAGAGAGAGAGAGAGGGGGATGTGGCACGGGATCGCAGCAACTAGACTAAGCTGCGGAAAATCAAGTGAACTCGAGTGTAAGATACTATAAAATGTATAATAAATTACACAAAAACCCAACCGAGTAAATCTCTGCTGTTTCGTTTCGGCATTCTTTCGACGCGTCGAAAGCAATTTAATTTGATTGTGGAAAACTTTTCGTCGACAGCTAGCCAAATGAGATAATGGTCGACCAACAAAAATATTTAAATAAGAATCGCATAGAGATACGGTAGAGAGTTAGTTGATTATGTATATGTGTTAGGTAATCTTATTATTTAAAGTTTTCATTAAAATTTCAATGGAGTTGTGTATTCAAATTACCCGCTTAAGCTTAAGCCCTAAATGCATTTGCGCACAAAAGGGTTAATGTCAACAGGGGGGTAAGAGAGAAATGCGGCGACTGACTTTCACCGCTCGAAGGGGAAAACTCTTTTTAGAATGGGCTTTTGCCTGGCTGAATGCATTTCAGTTGCCATTCATAAAGTATAAACTCAGCATTTATAATTGCTGACGTTAGGTGAGAGGCGGTCGCGTAAGCTTGACAGTCAGCTTTGGGGCACACGAGTCTCTGTCTCTCTATGTCTTTGTGCCAGGTTAAAAAAACAAAATAAAATAAAATCCAGCAACTACTGTTGGGCGTTAGCTCTCATTAGCGGTTCACATTTTTTCCCTCAATTAGGAATGGTCCGGCAAAATAACGCTTCTACATCATTTAGCAAATAATGACTAATTGCTAATTAGGCAACGCTGCAATATTTCACACAATAAAAAACTAACAACTAACTCGTTAAGTGGCCGCTCGAACTGATTGTTTTGGGGTGACTTCAATTTGCATTTTTTCCGAGAGCCTTCATCCAACCTTCTTCACCTTTCGGCTCAATCTTCATAGGCAAGTGTTAAAAACGGTTGAAACGTGCTAAAGACCAACATTGACACAAGGCAATAGTGAGAAAAGACAATTTCATTGCCTTCCACTTGACTTTAACACCACCTCTCTCACCACTTTTGTCTGGGAATCCTCGCTAAAATTATGATTAAACATGTGGCATCGATTACTTTTTATGATTTCATAAAAAAGTATATACATATGTATATTTAACGAGGAGAATATTTTCATCTATTGTAGAATCTACAACCCGAGTATATAAACCGAAAAGAATCCCCAAACAAACACTATTTCGGGGTCACGCCCACACAACTAAAGGGGAAATGTTAAGAAAAAAAAAAAACCATGACATCGTGAAATGAAAAGCATTTCCTCGTATTTTAATGGGCAGCCGCCAAGTTAAATGTTTCGAAACATTTCTGTTTTGATTTGGGAAATTAGCATGTTGTTCTTGTTCTAATTTCCAGTAGATTGGATAATCCCAGAAATGTGCCGAGTGAAAGTGTCGGCGAATTGTTTCTTTTAATTTCCATATTTGAGATTCTTACAAAGTTAAAAGGGCGGAGGGGCGGATGGCGACAATAAAATCTCTGATATAACGTTGTCAAGGCGGATAAACACTCGCCATCGCCTTATTGTTCCAAGAATAGCAACCACTGGTCGGTTTTTCTGGTTCTTAAACTCGAAATATTCCGAATGAGTATCGTCGCCATTGACCTTAAGCACAAGTCTTTCGATTTTTGTTTTTGTTTTTTTTTTCGGGTGTGAGAAGGGGGTATGTCTTGGAATTAATCGAAATGATGACGCAGCAGTGGAAGCCACAGCAACGCAAGTGTCATTAGCATAATGGAAATGAGTTTGGCTCTTGGCTCTTTAAGCTTGTCCAAGTGTGTTCTCCATCATTACCATCTCACCTCCGATGATCATCATCGTCGTCGTCGTCGTCGTCGTCTTCATATTGATTCACAAGTTTTGACCGTTAAGAGACTGGCAACTGATCGGTGACTGGGCTTTCAGGCTGCCTGACCAGTTGCGAGTTCAATAAACCTCCAAGTTAGTCCGACTTTTGTCAAGCCAGAGAAAGGAGTGGAAAAATGAGCGAGAGAAAGAAACTTCTTGTGTCCATTGTTTTCATAAAAATCATTATCGAAGTTCTCTCTCTCTCTCTCTCGAAAATAACTTAATATTACTTTCTCCTCCCAAGCAAGGCAAGCGGCACGTTTCTGTTTTCCTTTGCTTGCCTTTGCCGATCGTTAAAAAGTAGAAACAAAAAGCGGCTGTTGTTATTGTTAAGTTTTTTTCTTTTTGCTTTTCGGCCTCGTGAAAGCCATAGAAGCGTATATGCAAACAGAGATATCCATCAGTTTACTACTGTCTTGGCCCGCCCCTCGAAAGCGCAGTAAAAAAAATGGCCAAAAGAGGCTACTGCCGCTCCACACCGTTCGGATTTATGGTTAGCACATGGAGAGCAGGAAGTCCCGCTTCGGGGCGCTAATAGAGTTATAAAGCCGCAAGTCGAAAATGAGTTTAGAGCGTAGCTTACCAAAGCGGAACTCGTGTCTTTTTGTCGCTGATGTGGGTTTATTAAATCACAAAGTCAGCCAAGCCTAAATCATAAGAGCTCCATCTAAACCAGCACCAGTCCAGTTTAAATTGAGTGCTTGGAGCCCCTCTAATTGCGACATGGTGCAATTTACTTATCACTCCCACGACAAGGATCTCATGCTTGTCATACTCTGCTTAGTCTAATTTAACTTTGTTGACTTGATCCCCTATCTGGCGGAAGGAAAGAGCAAAGAACTCCAAGTTCCACTCGCTGCTCTTGTCGTAATTAATCTTCCTTAAGTTCATTTTGTTCGCCAAATTAACGCAATTGCTGCTTAATAATGTTTTCAAGACGCTAAGTAATTTAAAATTGCACCAAACTGAATATTTGATAACATTACCAACCGAGTTTAAACATAATTTATGATTTCGTTCAGCCTTAGCCATCATTGATAGGGATTTTCTTGTCCGCCATCAGATTCATTTATCAACGAGAAGAGCTTCGAAAATAAAACGAGGGGCCTAACCTGACAGTTAATCCAAAATGATTGGCCTTTTGTTTAATACAACGTACACCTTATTTTATATACTCTCTACTTTGTAGTCAGTCACTAATAAATATAATATTGCAGTCACGATTTCTTGTTAACTTTCTAAATTTCCGCAATTCGATGGGTTATGAAATTATAAGGGAGACCCCGGAGAGACCGATACCAACCCCCGAATTAGATGATGAGCAAAAAAAAAATAAATATTGGACCCTGCCCAAGTAATAGCTCTCTACCTCAACTAACTAACTCGCCCGGACTTTCACCCCCGGATTATTATATTCCCAATAGGAGGTAGCAGCTACTTGGTTGACCCGAGCAGAGTGCTAACCCAAGCATTAGTGCCATTTAATTGTGATTGTCACTATTGGTTTTCCACTTTCCGATTAGCAATTGAAATGTACGGCATAAGAGGGAGATTACTTAGGGCCGCACTGACAGCCACAAATGCCAACTGCTCCAAACTACTCCAAAAATCAATGCCAAGTGTGGCAATTGTTGGACCGAACCATGCGAAGCACTTCAATGGTGCCAAACCCCCCCTCTAAAAAACACTTTGCCGAGAGATCTCCGCCCATCTGGTCCCGGGTAACTGAGTCACTGGCGGTGCTGGTGCTGGTGGCGGTGGCGGATGCGGATGCGGATTCGGATGCGGGGCAAACCGCACTCAAACACTAAACGCTTCCGCTTCACTGACGGTCCAAAAAAAAAAAAAGAGTGGAAAAACGCACAATTACGTTCCTCTTGTGGGGAGTCAGTCGGGGAAGTCCAGAGAGGCCAGACACTCGTGTGTGGCTTACATTAACTGACACGAAACTTAAATCAGTTTAGCATACGTACAACAAAAGAAAAAAGGGCCGACGAGGATAGAATTCGATTTCCAACTCGTGTTTCGCTATCGTGCCCCCCTCGTGACGCCCTCGTCATCACTCATAACAATGTGGCTTATAATTTGTGCAAGTTGCAGACACAGACACCCAGGCGCTGGAAAATTCGAAAAATCTGTGGGCTAAGCATTTATATTGTTCAGGAAATTGGATCTCTCACATAGTTTGGCAGAATTTAGATATGAAAAGGCACTTAGTTGGCATATATTTCTTCCTAGAACTTTATTCTTTGGGAGTTTCAAATGAGTTACTTAAATATTTGATTCAATATTTCTGTGATCTGTGTCATATAGTAAATATGAAATTTCATTTGGATATCTTAAAATATAGCGAAAATATGCCATCTTAGCCAGATAGTTAGGATCGTTATGAGCTATATGGTATAGTGTTCCGGTCCGTTCCAACATATAAACTGCTTGCAAAAATAAATAACACTTAAACTGTGAGGCAAGTATGCATAGTAAACGAAGGACTGACGGACACACAGCCGGACATACAAAGGGACATGGCTAGATCGACTCCTCTGGTGATGCTTATCAAGAATACATGTATGTATTTTATGAGATCGGAGATGCCTTTGCAAATATCATGACAAAATCATGGCAAGGTTATAAAAAGAAGAGACCAAGGAATGCCATATGCCTTGCCTAATAAATATCCCCTTTTTTGCTACAAATATTACGATCTAAAACAACTTTTCTTTTCAGTTGTATACGTCACAGAATAAATGGTACACTGCTCTACACTTGGCACACATTTGGTCAAGTTTTGGTATTGCAATCCTTGCCGATCTTATTGCTCAAACGTCCACAGACATATTGCAAAATGGCAAATTGAATTGGCTATGGGCTGAAATGAGAGCAACTAAAACCTAATAGACCAATTTAATTGGCATTAAAAGCTAGCCCAAAAAACCAATGGTTTGAAATCGCGATTATCCGCCATAGTGTTAACTGCATGTTACGTAATTAGCCGCCTTTTATCCAAAGCCGCGTTTTTCGCGTCCACCTCCAGCTGTTAAGGTGAGGTCACTAACAACAGTACGGGGGAGTGGTGCCCCAAGTCCCTGCGGATTTTTATGCGTGTCCATAACAAATTAATTAAGACTGAACAATGAAAAGAAAAAAGTGAAGTTTACGGTCCGCAGAGATGTAGTACAATGGATTAGGCCAGTTAAGAGAGATTCCCAACTGTGTTACCCTAAATTCACTTTCGCAGTGCAGACATTGGTGAGATCAGCGAATCATAAATGGTGGGGATATAATTATCCGAGCAAAAGAAAACTAAACAGTCATTAAAAAATGCTTCGCAAATCAGACACCATGCGTCGATACTACATAAATATATAACTGGCTGCCCTGATAATAATTTTCTTTCCTATTCAAATCAAACACACACATTAATGCTGAGAAAATCCAGATATAGAGGCGGAAATACGAGCAGTGATATTATGGTAAGGGAAAGAGCAAAACCACCAATAACTAACTCGAAGCTACTCGCGGTGCCAAATGAAAAGTAAAAGTCAAATAGATGCAAAAAACAAGCCGCCAGACAGCCGAACGGCCACAGCAATTTCAAAGTTACGTACACACTCCAAGCCAAAACCAAAAACCAAACAAAGTAAACGTGTAGCTGACTAAAAAAAAACCGGCTGAACAACAGCCACAAATAAATACAAGAAAACATTGTGACGAGTGTATCGAAATCGCGAGGAACTTGCACAGTTGAAGGTGTGCCGAATTATAAATGCCCTGGCAACAGATTGATTGAGTTGTAAGCAGCCGCCCCACTTTACCCAAATTTGGGGCAACATCGTTAACACTTTCGGGTGTAGATATACTCGTATATCTCTAATCAAATTCGTATAATATGTGAATTAACCTTCGTGAAATGGAACACAAGTAGGAGGGGGAAGCGCCCGCTCGAGTGGAACTGATGTGCCCGCTTCTTATTATCAGGAGGAATACGAATTATAGGAGTACGCGCGCATATACTTCCTCTGCCAAGTTCATTCCCATCAAGAGGGCATTGAGAATTTTTATTTTTGCTGGCGGCATGCGCGTACATAAACCCTCTTGAAATAAACCCTCCGAGCTGCAGTTCCAGGGAAGTACACATTATAATTCTTTTTTTTTTTTTTTTGGTTATGCTTTTCACAGTTGACTTGTCACACAATTGATCCCCGAGTGCGCTCAAGTCACTTGAGAAACAATGCTGCAATGACCTCTCAAGAATAAGCCCAAATCAATAGGAAATTCAATTATAACCCAATTTCCTGGGGAAATAACCGAAACAGAAACAGAAGTGTATGGAAATTGTCAGGGGCAGGCGGCGGCGGGTAAGGAGAACGGACATCGGACAACGGACCACGGAGACCCAAGACCGAAGACCGAAGACCGGAGAGCGTTGAGCTGAGCGTAGAGCTTAGCGGTTTGGTTTTCTGGGCCAGTTCAAGCCGAGACCCGCTGCGATCCAAAACCCTGCCAATGGGCCAACAATGGCAACGGCCACAATCCGGTACAGAGACCAGAGACCAACACCGAGAGTGGACTGAAAATGCCAGTGAGTGAATGGACAGGCGGACGGACGGGGCCGACAACAACATGGCCACCACGTGGGAAACGAATTCATTCGACGGCGGCAAACGGAGAGATACAGCTGAAAGTTACAGTTCACAGAAAACATTTCACAGTTCATTTAGCATGTACAGAAGTGAACGTAAATTTATTCTAATAGCGGTACTTCGTAACAAAGTTTATTAATTAAAATTTGCAAAAACATTATTTCACTGACATTTATGGTTCAGTGGTGCGAGAATTTATCTTGAATTTAATAGAACAAAACGCATAATACTCGAAGAAAGAAAGGTACTAAAAAACACACAATGTAAAAGTCAATAAAATACACTACAAATTCGATAATAACTTATACCGATTTGTAGATAATTTAATATTTCTATTTTTAATATTCAATTTATATATTTAATATATACGAAAATCTAGTCACGACTATATGCCTGCCAGTCTGTTTCGCTTTCCACCCCCTAGGTTATCAGCAAACTCCTCTATTATTATATATTCCAAGCCAACATTGCTATAAATATTTGTAACATTAAATTTATATATTTAATACATATACTATATGCCTGCCCATAGATTGTTTGTAAAGCACTCTGTTTCGCTCTTCACCCCCTAGGTTATCAGCAAATCCTTCTATTGTTCTATATTTCAAGCTTATTATAAATATTTTCAACAATAAATTTTTATATTTAATATATATGTACATAAATCTAGACACGACTATGTATATGCCTGCCAGTGGGATGGGTTGTTTGTGCAGCAGTCTGATTCGCTTTCCACCCCCTAGGTCATCTGCAAAACTCTTTCTATTGTTCTATGCATTTCAAGCTTACAATAAAAGTAATAAAGTAAATAAATAATTAACCCTTTTTAAGTGTTTCCTAAAGTCCCCGCTTAAACGTTTCCAAAGTGCTCCTTTTGTTCTCTGTGTAGGCAAGCAACAAATACAAAAATACACGGCTGCATTTTATGACTCGGCAACAATTACGAAAAGTCGAAAAGAAAAATTCAAGCAACGACTCAACTCCAGCTACGACTCCGACTCCGACTCCGACTCCGATTGCGATTCCGAGTCGACTCTCCTCACCCAATGACAAAACTCTTTTCTGGCGGGCGCCAAGACCGAACTCAAGGGGTAGATGTTGCTTGGTAATAATACCGTGGAAAATGGGTTAATAAACTAAAAGTTTTTAACAGCGGGACTTGGCTCGTTCAGTCTCTCTACTAAGCGTCGCGCCGAATTCAGCTGAAATCTGCTACAAAAACAATAACAATGGGAAATTGCAAAATAATATTGTGCGAAGAATCAAAAGGCGGGCATCAAAAGGCATTAACGCAAACAGGGAAGGGGATTATGGACGGACGTCGAACAAGCCGGGCCGGTCTGGATTGTTTGCATGCTGAATTTAGAAGCCGGCCTAGGTCTGGCTTCAACACCAGACCTTGTTATCAAAGAAAACAAATCGAATTTCGAATCCGAAGGTGAGATGAGGACAGTGCCCGAGTGCGAAACCGTTAAATGGCCGGAGCCACATATATAATGCACAACTGCTGTTGCAAGCGGAACGCCGCTCTATTCGGTTCGTTTGTGGCTTTGACAGACCTGAGAAAGCCCAAGTAGCGTCGGCGTTGGAAAATGGGGAACCGAACCGTGGAGAATGTGCCAGAGAGAATGCGATGCGGAGGGCACTGAAAAATCCGTGAAACAAGCCACGTACCTACCTCATCGCTCACCCACTCTGTATGTGTGTCTGTGGCAGTGCTGTGCGCACTATAAATATAAAATCTCCATCCATCAGGAATTTTTATGAAAGGCCTGACGACGACGACAACGACGACGACTACTACCAGTCCATTGTGTGTGCATTTCTGTGTGTGAATTGTCCACAAGCAGCACGCCTCTGTTTGCCATCCTGCCACCTAATTGAACCGTTCAAATTTCAATAGATGGATCAAAACAACCCCCAGATAAGTCCTTTGTTCGACGCCCTCGCTTTATAGTTTTTCCCAGGACGTGATTTCCCCCCATTTCTATTTATTATATATGATTAATTAAAGGCAGTGCCCAAACTATATATTGTAAGAGGTTTATCGGGCTAGTTTTGTTATGCTCCGGTTTGCTCTGATTAGCCGGGAATTATTTTGATTTGGGGAGAACCTAGTATTTCGAGTGATAACACAATCATTAAGTATACAGACAGTGATCGTTTTTATATTGGGGCTGGCTTACTGATTGCAGATAACCACAATGGTAATTATATATTCATTTTTATAGGGGAAAGTCCAAAAGAAAACTGTGGAAGGGCAGCAAGCAACTCGCCACAAATAAGTGTTATTCATTATATATGTTATTATAATTATTATTATTATTTGGGGCTGCAATTAATGGAGCCACTTGATAATCATTGTGCGGCGTTATGGTTTTATAATTTAATAGCCCACTATCTGAGGAGGGTGTATTTCGAAAGAGGTCAGGTCACATCGAAATGACGCAACTCTAAATGCTGTGTTTTGATTTCATCTGGCTGCTATAGCTTGGCTAGTATTATTTATTGCGATGGCTCATTAATTTATGCGACACGTTACGAGCTCCATTTCAAATGCGGGCGCTTGCCGCGCTTGCATTCGCATTCATATTTAATATCGAGTTAAGTCTGCGAGAGTCGCTAAAAGTAACGTTGCCAAATCCCGCTAACTGGAGCAACAAGCTAACATAAATAACTTTCATAATTGGTTGGTCATAAAACGCTATAAACACCCTCGAAAACTTGCTGCCAATTTGTTTGGCATTTGTTTTGTTTCGGTTTTTCGTTATACGAGCTAGCTAGCTAGGTTGTTTATATACGGTTGTCAAGTCAACACAGTAGATAAGGAGTCCCCAAATACACCAAGCTAATCACACTTTAAACTTGAACTACTTACATGGGCGATACCAGACAAATATACACACTTGACACCCTTTGAAGTTAAGTACAAAGGCGATATTGATATAAATCCAATCATAAACTTTCCCCGTGACTAAATGGGAGATTTGTTAAATTTATATGTATAAATGTATCTTTGGCAAGTTTTTTTCATTTAGCTTTGAGATCACTTTTTCGCAGCTTTCCTTGGGGAGGGGATCATGTCTCAAAATAATAAAAAAAAAAACCAAACTTTCACACTTTGTCTTCCCAGTGTCGGGGCAAACTCCGATTTCGGGGAATTTAAACTCGACAAACACACGTATAAATAAGTAACAACTAACTTATTACCCGGCTGCTGATGATCAGCATGTGCCCCTGTGTTGTAGGCTCGCAATCATCATTAAACTGGCTTTTAAGAGGCTTATGTTACATTGTCACTTTTCTAGGTAAACCTGAGCAGGGGGGGCATGAGTGATGAATGAAAATAATAAAACAACAACTTTGGCACACTATTCCGATCCCGATAAAGCTTAAATTAATGTTGACAAACGTGTGTCGGAAGTATATGTACATAGATCGAGGCAGGTGACTCTGATAAGTCAATCCCATTGACATTACTACTGTTTCCATTTTATTTGCACTCATTTGTTGAGTTTGATTGCACTTGACGTTGGTGCTAAAAAAACAAAACAAAAACAAAAACAAAAACAAATATGTACGTATTACCATCTATTGTATGGTGTCGTAAACCCGAGCTAATTGCCTGCCGGCCTAATGAGAGATTTGTCCGACAATTAATCCGACTGGTTGGCAAACCGTTGGCCTCGGGAGACACCCCCCCTACCAACAACAACGACACCCGGCATCGATGATTAAGAGTCAGCGAAAAAGTAAATAAAATCAGCGAACGGCAGTGAACTTTGGCTAGGCGTCTCTGTTTGTTTGTTGTTGCAAGAAAGAAAGTTTTCCGTGCGAAAACGAAAGCCAGCTGTAGTTCAATAAAAGGCAGTCAGGCTATCGTGAAGCAAATACAAATAAAATAGCTGCCTCCGTCCGGAAGCAGTCTCGGAAATTATCATACAACCAAGACTCGTTCGTATTCCCATCGAGAAGAGTTCTCCGGGGGGAAGCTGTGTGTGCGCGGCTATTCAATTAAAAGCAAATCAAGATGGCAATTTAACGGCATGATAATAAATCCACTTTTGTGGCGTGCCACCGTACCATATATATCGTTAACTTCTTTATGTTTTCCCTTCCTTTTATTTGGTTTTCTTTAGTCGGCTTTTTTGTATAACCTAATTACGTGCATTCTCTCAGCCACTTCAAGGAGGTTGAGACGACGCTTTTGAAATTCTAATGATGATTTTTACATTTTAAACCCAAAAAAAAACAAAAAATAACCAATGCAGTTGAACTCATTTATCATTTCGGTTGCGAGAGACAGACCGAACCAATAACGAATAATCGCCTGAATAATGCATATGATTGCCGGCCAAATTGTATAATGAACAAAGCCTCCGTTTGGATCCGAGTTTGGGTTTCAGTTTCATTTTCCAGCACGAGACCGAGTCTCGTAAGGTCAAAGCATTTTTCATGCAACACCTTGAGAATCGGCGGCGGCCAGCACCTACTCTAGTAGCTCGACCAACACTCAAACTGGGGGAAAGAAACCAGTTTCACCATGCGACTCTTATGGGTAGTGAGTAGGGGGAGCGCAGAGTAAGAGCCCACAGACGGTGCCGATGCCGTTGCCGGTGCCGGTGCAAAACCCATGCCTGCAACTTGACTTGGGAGTGCTCGTCAATGGGCCAGCCAAAGTAGCGGGTGCCGTATAATTGGGCGGAAAGTAACGTTGTCGTCGACGTCGGCCACTCTCTGCAATTAAAGACCGGGGCCATAAAGCCAAGATTTCAGCCCGTGCTCGCGCTCTCCCCTCCTGAAAGGGGGATGGAAGGGACCACTCTTGGTGGCCCAGCAAAGTGGCCTCCGTGTTTATGGGCCCCAAGAAGGTAGCGACCGAGCACACATGCAAACTTGGCCAACAAACAGCTCGAACACGCAATATGGCATAAAGTTAAGAATAGCAAAATAGGTAACGATATTTGCTCGGGAAATTGAGAAAAGGGAAATCACTGAACTAAAAGGGTTGCCACACACACTCGAGATACCCTAACTCAAGTGGAAATCATGTGCAATAAGCCTTGGAAAGTACCCCAAAAAAACAACAGAAAACCCCTTAGTTATTAGTTTTATTCGCCAGATGTTTCCCCAATTTGATTCCTTATTTATTACATTCGTTCGTGGATTACACCCGGCCACATTTATCTTTATAGGATTCAGCATCTTTGGTTGAAATGGGAGCAGGTTTTATTTCTGCAATTTATTTATGGTGCGAAGAGCACTGATAACCAGTGTGTGGATCTAATAAATAGGATTTTGCAAACACCAAGGGAAATATTTGATTAAATCTCCGAAAGCCCCTCCCTGATAAGAAATAAAAACAAATAACCGGATTTATAACCGATAAGAAGAAAGCCAAATATTAATTAAATATGTCTCCCCGGAATGCGACATCATTCGCCCAAAAATCTCCCTTCTTTTCTCAAGCAAAAACAAGTCAGGAGAAACGAGTGCTTACTCATGACAAGCAGAATGCAAGGCACTTTCACACACCTCCTCCACATGCCACTCCTGCCACTCTTGCCACCTGCCTGCCTTTTTTGTTGGGAAAACACCCATAAGGAATTTCAATTCCAAGCATTGATACGTAAAAATTTTTTGGACAAGTGATCGTTAACTGAAATAAAAAACAATCAAAGTGAGAGGGCACAACCAAAATAAACAATCGGAAACATTCGCTATCTCACGCACAAACGAAGAATGACGATTGGGATGAATAATAAAATATATAATATGGCGAAACGTGTGTCCGATAAGATAATGGATTATCTAATTGCCGACAAAAATAAATATTTACAAACCATTAAATGCGACAGCAGCAGGGTTCCGCTGTTGTTGCCGAAAATGAATATATGTATCGGGTATGCCACCGGTAGTTACCGGTAGCAAGTTGAATGCGAAACGGATGAAACCTTTCGCCGGCGCAGTACCATAAATGAAGCTTTATTTCTTTGTTGTTCCTGCTAAACGTCCAGACAATTTAATTTATTTGCCTGCATTAGGACAAACATGATACCGCAGCAGAGCACCAGAGACAGAGGGGAGGGGGTACAAAGCTACGTCAAAGTACAACTTAGTGCCTCCCATTCCAATTATAGTGTGTCAGATGAGGGACGCCGCCGCCGTGTGTTGGTATACACGCGGAAAAAATTACACCAATTTACATGACATTTCATTACTCAAAGGTATACACCAAATGAGTGAATCTCTTTTGTTACTAAATCTATATATTTTTGTGTCTAGAACCTATCTAATAATCAGCAAAGAGATACAAATGTTGCGATATAAAAGCCATGACAATATATCTCTCTGGCGTAGCACATTTTTCCCGGCATTTTTCTGTGTCGCTTCCTATTTTAAGAGAATCAAAAAATATAAGCTGTGCACTGGCTATTTATAGATAAGCCACGGCATACATATATCTATTTTTCTCTGACTGCATGCGTGCTTGCAGATAAATAAATCACATTAAAAATTAAACAAAACCCGTAGCCCAAAAGTTGTACAACACATTCCTATGTTCTCCCTGGGTCTGAATGAAGAATAATAGACTGGGCGGGTATAATGGCGAGTGTGAGCGACTGACTGAATGAGTGAGTAAGTGAGTGAGTGAGTGAGTTACTTACATTCAACATCCAAATGATCATCTCCTCGAGGACAATGTCCATGCTGCTGTGGGTCCCGCTGAGGGTATATTCGACGGGATTGTCACTGCTGCGCCCACGTGGAGTGGTTGCTCCTGCTCCTGCTGCTGCTGCTGATGTGGATGCAAGTGTATTTCGACTCTTTAGGGGCGGGATACTGTTGGTGAGAGGTGTGGCTGTAACTGCAATTGAGTTGGCTACTGCTTCTGGAGCTCCTGTTGCTGTTGTTGGTGCTGCTGATGTTGCTGCTGCTGTTTCTGATGTTGCTGATGCTGCTTGTGCTTGTGCTTGTGCTTGTGCTGATGTTGCTATCGATCCTGTTGTTGCTGCTGTGTCTGATGAAGATGATGTTCCTGTGCTAAGTGGAGAACTTGCCTCGACCAGACTCGGCTGGTTGGCATCGAATAACGCCAGTAGCTCCAACTCCCGCTTGCAACAACAGCGACATATCCGTGGCATTTCCAATGCGTCCTCGTCGTTGCCGTCGTTGCCAGCCGGCAGCAGAGAAAGTTGCTCGGTGGCAGCGGTCGCTGTTGCACCTGAGACACTGATGCGTCTCCTTCGGTTGGCACTCATTTCTGCTTTATTTTTTCTTTTACTTGTTTACTTGTTCGCTCTTTTCTTTAAATTTCTTGTCTGTACTTTTTGTTTTTTGTTTTCTTTTGTTTTTGGCGATTGTTTATATGAATTTAATTAACCCTGTTGCCGTGTCTGTTGGATTTTCACACGTCACCCACGAACTCGAGCGTCTGTTGTTAGTCGTTGTTGTTGTTGTTGTTGCTGCTGCTGGTTTTCTTACGCTTTCGTTTTGACCACGACGATGCGGAGACCTAAAAAACCAGAAAAGGCCAGAAAGAAACATGAGCAACGGTTGTGTTTAAGAAGCCTTTCGCTGCACGAGACACCGTGCGAGTGTGTGTGTGTTTGTGCGGCAAGTGTATGGAGCGTGGTGTGGTGTGCGTGTGAGCCAGTTTGTGCTTAGTAGGCCAACAAGAAACCGAATCAGAATATCTTAGTTGCCACCTCCCCCCACCCCCCAAGCTTATTTAGCAGCGGAAAGATAAACACAGTATCAGTTTTTTTTTTTTTAATTTTTACTACGCGTAAGGAAAACTACATGATGCATTTAGTTTTTCCTTTTTTATTTTCTTAACGGGAATTGCAAATTAAACTGGTTTTTTGTGGACGAGTTTTCGGTGAAAGATCTTGGCAGGAAACTCTTGGCAATTTCCATTCAAGATTTGATTTTAGTTTAACGGAATTTTGCATTAACTTGTATCACATTTTTCTTATGCAGAAAATTTTTGGGATTTCCAAACAGAATTAAACACTTTTACACGGACAAAGGAAAGGCCTTGCTTTTTTAGATTAAAGATCGGATGTTCTCCGATAACTTTGCAATATTTCAGCCCCAATTGAGAGAGAGAGCATTTTTCGATTTTTGTTGTTTTCCAATTTTTTTTTCTCGCTTTTGCTTTCAATATTTCGTTGAAAATCGGTATAGAACACCCCGAAAAACACCTGCCCTTGTGGAGCTAAAATAAACTTTGGCGCAATTTTCTAGCCTTTCGAATATAAACCACTAGAAAAACTGTGTTTTGTCTTTTTTAATGTTGATTTGCTTTTGCTTTATTTCTTGCTATTTTTTCTATTTCGTTGTCGTTGCGGGTTGTGATTGTTGTTGTTGCTTTTGATTTTTGTTGTTGTTACAGCCGATGAGAGGTTTTCTCGAAATGATCAAATTATTTTTGGTGGCGATATTTGCGTACGCACACACACACACGCACACACACAGACCGGCACACTCGGAATAGCAATCGCAATCAGACGGACACGAAAACGGGCGCACACATGTGGGGCAGGAATTTAAATTGATGAATTAAATGCATTTACGGTACGCACACAGCCAAATAACTGATAGTACGACGGCGGCGAGATTTCCGTTACTTTTCCAACCGACGACTGTCGACTGTGATTGCTTTCGTGGCACGGACAACTGGACGCGTCGCGATTCGATTCCCTGACCGTTAAACGTTACGAAAATATGAGATTGTGTTATTTCTTCGCGCTGGTACATATCACCGAAACAATCCTTTGTTATCTTATCTATTTAAAAGTCACAAAATTGTAATGGTAGCTACAAAAAAAAAGATCTACAGTTGACAATAACTTGGGATTTCGGATGCGCGCTCAAACAAATTATTTTCTCCTTGGAAATTCACGAAGTAACCGACGGACACAACCGCTCTGGTTGAGTGCAATTTTTGAACTGGATTTGAATTTGCGCGCGAGTTTCAATTTGGGACCCACAATGTCCACAATTGCAATCCACAAAGAGGCAAAGCTGAAGTCCACATTCTCTCTAAGTGATTTGTATTATTATTTAATACTAATTTATTTAAATCAAGTTTTAATTGAATTTTTTTACCAAAAAATATTTAAAATAATAATAACGTACTAATTTGTAACAAAAATTCTATAAAATTTATTTGTATAATCTTTAGGTCGAATTCCCAATCGGAAGTTAAATGAGATCGAATTCCCAATTGGTAGCTGAGATCAGAGAGAGTACGTCAATAGATCCACAGAGGTGAGAGTATGAAAATAGCCAGATCAATGTGAAAATGGGAAAAGTTTCCAGATTTGTTTCTAAAAAGCTTAAACTCCCTTGGTAAATAGCCATTATTTCAATGTATGCCGCATTTGTTAATTGAAAAACTTTTGACCTAGTGGAAAAATAGCTAAATTGCCGCCATCCGGCAGAGCGCGCACAATCCACACTAAGTCCACAAAGTCCACAAAGAGGAACGTTTCGGGCAATTTGCCGATGTCGCCCGACAGCGCCAAAGAGAAAACAGCTTCGGCTAACAGAAAATTCTGTTAGTATCAGACCGAAGATGTGAGGGAAATTTCAGCATGGACTCAAACCGTGGAGGGAATTCAAAAAAAAATTGGGTCGCCAAACAAGAAATGTTGAAAAATATTGGAAAAGCTACAACCAAATAATTGAATTATATATGAATGTACATACTTTTAAAATACACACAGGAAACCTTAAAGCCTGCTTCATGTATAGTTTAAATTTTTCGCAACGAGCATTGGCTAGTGTTACTAGAATTAGCATTGACATTTTTCAAAAACTACAGATTGACATCACTTTCAGAAAAGCAAATAGTAATTAACAAATAAATATGGCAATGACAAGGACTTATTCACTAAAATAAAGATAGCATTTAAAATGATTGTACGTAGTTTTCCAATGTATAGCCGAAAAAAGTAGGAATACAAATTTAAAGAACTTTTTCGGTAAGCAGTCTTAAGTTGGGCTTTAAGTTTCTAAAGCTGAATTTGTGCGACATTCACTGAAGCGAATTCGTAAAATATTGCCAGCATGTCCTAATCCCTAAAGCGGATTAAGGTTGTCGGCTTTTTAATCCACACAGTCTTTGAGGACTTTATTAGCTGAGACCATGTCCACAGTGAAAAAGCTCTCTTAATTAACCAGTTAATAAGAAAAAAATCGAACAATAATCTGTATAGCTTTGGGCGTTATCTTGCCGTACACACATAAGGAATTTTCATAAAGGAATTTATCCCACACGCGAACCGTCGCGAATTACATGCATGTTAAAGAGCGAAAGAGAGGTGATAGCATCAGCTGTTTTGCGGGCAGCACCAAAACAGAGAGCAGGCTGCGAGAGGGAGATGGAAAGTTAAAGAGCGAAAGAGATATGTGTGCAAAAATGCCAACGAAATGCCCAATTATGCGAGAAAGAAAAACGTGAAAAAGAAAATTGGCAAAATAAAATAAAACAAGAATCACTAATACGACGATAAATGGTTGAAAAAGCTCGGTAAGCTGATTAATTTGGAAAGCTGAGTTCCTCCTAATTGCTCTTGAACGTGAATGCCCAGCCCATTAATCTCCCCGCCCAACCTCCTCCATCGCCTTCCGGCCGCTCTCTTGTTGTTGTTTTCACTTTTTGAGCACCCTTTGTTTTTGGGCTCCATTCGGCGGACGATATATTGCCCTCCCTTTCTTTCCGCCATCCGCTAAAAGCCACACACACTCGAGAAAAATCCTGAAGGACTCTTTGTGCGCTGGAGAGAACGCATCAAACTTGAGATTTCCACGCAGGAAGCTCAAAAGCACATGTAATTGGTGCGGAATGCTTTTTATCCGATTATTAACGCTTTCACGCTTTATACTCACATTATTGGCGAGAGCGCCTGGGAATGCAGATCCTGCCGATTAACGCCGCCAGCGGAGGCCGGCGGCCGAATTAACCACTTCCATGCAACGCGATGATTACATTTCCTTTTCATTAACACTTTCTAAGAACTACAGTATCTAACACGTAAAATCGAGCTCGTAAATTTTTCTTAATATTTTTGCGCTTGTAAATTTGGCAAGAACAGTTCGGAAATCCGCACCAACAGACAGTGGGACCTAGAGCTGCAAGAATATTGATATGACTCTATCGATGATTTTTAAAAGGCGCTATATCGATGTTTATTTTATTATCGATGAACTGATTTTTCGCTCCACGCACTTAAGGTCCCATATTTATTGTTGTCGAATATTCCAAATACTCATCCTGAGCTGGATGCGGCATTTCCCCCGCGTCTAGAAATATGAGTCAACTTTTGACAACAGAAAAGACCGCCACACCATTTATTTTATTGTTACGATAGTATCGGTTATTTTGTCCTTTTTCTCTTTATCGATGTGCGATTTTTGCCAACTTAAAAAGCTGGCGGCAAAATTTAAGTGCGCCTATTGCCGTTTTATGGTCCTGGATTTCTCCAGGATTCACGGCCTAAGTAACAAACAATCTGTAAAAAGACTGATTTTTACTGACTAGGTTAAACACGTACAAAAGGTAAGAATTAAATAAATTAAAATTTATTTTTTATATTGTTTTTATTTCTTAGCAACCGAAGCGTCAGCATTTACATAAATCTAAAGCCGCATTAGGAGTAAGTTGGGCTAAGTCTAAACCACTAAGAAAATGCTAGATCGAAGGTTTTAAGTTAGCGCTCACTCCGTCACTCCGACGTCATCAAGCGTCATGAGCCCTTTTCAAGCTTTTATGATGGTTTCCCGCGAAAAATTCAATTACAGACAAGGCGTTGAAGGTTTCGTATCCGACTTAGGGGTTGTAATCTGTGGAAAACGAGGCGGATTTTCTGAGATTTCCTCGCACAGGGTGGCAGCCCCAATACGTTTAAGAGTGACCAATAGCCGTAGAGAGGTTAATCCGCCGTTTTCGTTGGATTTTCAACATAATCGATGAAAAAGACGGCGGGCACACTGCACGACTAATTCTAAACGTAAACAATTATAAATATTTTCTTTTGCCGCTTAAATTACTGCAACATGTCCATGCAAAAAGCGAAAATTATCGACCAAAAAGAGTACCTTAAGAAGTACCTTTCCGGGGACAAGGAGAAGAAGAAGAAAAAGAAGGAGAAGAAGCACAAGAAGGGCACCAAAGTGAGAATCATCGATGACGATGCTTACGATGAGGACAACCGGGAAATGGACGAAGATCTGCTGTTCGGCGGTGAGGATGCACCCCAAATCGTCGGCGAGTACATCGAGGAAGATCCCAACGTGCGCAGCAAGTGGCGCAACATTGCCGTCAAAGACGAAATCAATGAGGAGCAAGAGGCAGAATCTTCGCCAGCGTCAGCTGTTCGCATCAAACAGGAGCCGCTGGACGATGAATCGGGCATGTGGGGCCGAAAAGCATCTAGCATCAAAGTTAAAGATGAATTTTCTCCCTCCAGGCGAAATCCTTCCGTTAAAATCAAGCAGGAGAAACGCAGCAGCTCCAGGGATTTAAGTCCAGCGAGGTCAAAAGGTTATTCATCGCCCACGAGGAGAGGAGGCAGTTCGGATCAGAGCCCACCTAGGCAGCGAAGAAAACCGACTCAATCCCCCAGTCGCGGACGAGCTGAGAGCTCAGATCAGAGTCCTCCAAGACGGGGAAGAGATGCAGATCAGTCGCCTCAGCGAAGGAGGCGCCGAGACTCTGATCAGAGTCCACCCAGGAGAGGAAGGAATGCAGATCAATCGCCCCCGAGAAGGCGAAGAGATGCAGAGCAGTCACCAACTCGCAGAAGAACCGATTCCGACCAGAGCCCGCCTAGAAAACGAAAGGATAATGACCAATCCCCATTAAGAAGGTGTAGAAACTCCGATCAAAGTCCTCCAAGGCGTGCTAAAAATGACCCCGACCAAAGTCCACCACGGAGACGTAGAGATAAGGATTCCTCGCCACCTAGAAGGCAAAAAGATTCCGATCTAAGCCCACCCAGAAGACGTAAATCTGACGATCAATCTCCACCAAGGAAGAAGGGAAAAGATGCCGATCAAAGTCCACCTAGAAGACGTAGAGATAATGACCAGAGCCCACCAAGAAGACGTCGTTCTGCCAGCAGAGATCGAAAGTCACATCGGGATCAGAATCCCTTTAAAAAAGAAGAGGGCCGTGAAAGGAAGAGCCGCTGGGCGAAGACTTCAGCCAGCAAATCCCCATCGCCGCCTCCCACGCACAAACCCAAATCTACCAAGACACTAGATGGGAAGACGGCTGGCCTGCAGGATGCGCAAGCCCTGAAGAAGGAATCGAATGAAAGGCGTAAGCGAGAGCACGACCTATTCGAAGAGATGTCCACCGAGGTTTCTGGCCGGGATGCTGAGATTCAGATGCGCAGCACCGGCCGGAAGGGACGTCGGGCTCGTGATGCGGCCAACGAAGATCCTGCGGAGCGTCGACGCAAGGAGGAGCACGAAAAGAAGAAAAAGGAGCTGTATGATAAATGGGGCAAGGGTCTGAAGCAAATTGAAGACCACAAGACGCGCCTCGAGGAGATGGCTCACGAAGCCGCCAAGCCAGTGGCTCGGTACGCCAACGATGAGGACTTGGACAGGCACCTGAGGGAGCAGGAGCATGCCGACGACCCCATGCTGGAGTATATGCGTCAGAAGCGCAAGAAGAAGGACGTACAGTCAAACAAGCCGGTGATGCCCAAGTACGAGGGCAGCTATCCGGAGAATCGCTTTGGTATACGACCGGGCTATCGATGGGACGGCGTGGATCGGTCCAATGGCTATGAGAAGCGCTGGTTCGACAAGCAGAACGAACGCAAGGCGATGCAGGACGAGGCCTACAAGTACAGCGTGGAAGACATGTGAACTTACCTTTGTATATTTGCAATAAATATTTTACAACTGCCTGTAAACTATGAACTTATACACAAATGACTTATTGCTTAAAGATTAAAATTTGTAATCCAACGAAGAACTTCTTTCAAAGAATTGCCAACTAATAGTAAATATACCAAACCTAATGATAGTCTGTTGTTGTATACGGATTTAAAATAAATGACCGGTTTTAATTAATTATAAGATATAATATAAATACCAGTAAAACACAATTCAATAAAACCCAATTTTGAAATAAAAACTTTTCTCGATGTTATCGTTACCATGGTATTTGAGCCAACCCGCCATCTTTCGATAACACCCACTCGCCACTGCAGCCCTGCCAACGCCATGCAACCCTGTGTGTAGAATAGCGGAGCAAAAGCGAATAGTCAAAAAATACTCTTCATCTACACCTGCGACCTGTGCTAGTAGCTCCCGAAAAAAACGTTGAAAACTCCACTAAAAACTGTTCAATTTGTGAAAATCTATTTGTATTTATTTAGTTAAGTGCACGTGGCACCTTCTGAGTGCTCAACTTAATCGGGTAAGTGCCGTTATCTGATAGATTAATCAATTCTAATATTTTTGCTTTGTAAGCATTTGGGGATGTGTGCGTGTGAGTATGTGTATGGAAATGGTGATTTTGCTTTGCTTTGTTGCTGTTTTCGTTACAGCGAACAAAGCGTAACAATCTGTCAGAGTGTGCGTGTGTGAGCAGAGTGAGGGGGCGGGGAAATAGTGTTAGTGTGCGTATAGCTAATTAGCATAAAACAATCTTAGCCACAAAAACAAAGCCACAAACGTGTTGTTGCCTGCATTTGGCTTGGGGATTTCGATGGTTTTCCAGCTGCTGCCCTTCGCCTTCAACCGCAATTGTCGGTCAGCCGATGGAAAACCTGTTTGTTTGCTGCTGTATCGCTGCATCGCTGCTGCTGATTGTTGTGATTTTGTTGTTGCTGCAGCAGCACTGCAATTTCTTTGGCGCGAAATTGGCGCGAAAAGATTTCCAGCTGCAGAAACGTGTGGAATCAGCCATTCGGCGCATGCACGCGCCTGTCGCTCGTCTCGATTTCGATCTCTCTTCTCTCTCTCCTTCATTATTTCCCTTTCTTTCATGTCTATCTCTGTGGCATGCAAATACTGCAATCAGCACTCGCCCCATCTCTTTCTGGCTGACACACATACACACTTCCGCACACGGCATTCATTCATGACACTGTTCTTTGCTCCCTCTCTCGCTCCCCCCACATATTCGTGGTGTATTTCACTTTGCCATAATTGCCATTTCTTGCCATTCCTTGTTTTCCTACTCTAACGAAGCGCCGAGCGCAAGATTTGAATTCATTTAATTCAATTTAATTTATTGTTTACAAATGCTAATTTAGCCAATTTATACAGTGCAAAAAGTAACCATTATTTACAGTGGGTACCTTAAGTCAATATTTTTAATTTTACGAATGATGTGCTAAAGTACCAGGGCTTAGCTAAGCTCTTATGAGTTGTACTCATCTACCAGGGCCTCATAAATCGATTTGGACTTAATATTATTTAGGGATTGGTTCAAAATAGAGTGATAATACATCTAATATTTTTGGTAAATTGCAAAGTTGTTTAGCCTACTATTGACACAATTTTTAATGATTATTAATCCACAAATCAGCTGTTTTTATTCATAATGTAGACACTTTCATCAGGTGATTTTTTTTTAATAATAAAGAGGTAAAAAAAGACACTTTAGGTGTAAATTAATCAATTGTGTTTTGTTTTAATAAGTTTTTTATTTGAATATGTACATACATATTTTATAAATGTAAAAGTCAAACATAGTAACTGTGCTAATAATTAGATTCGTCACTGAACTATTTCTTAAAAATTTAAAACTAAGTATATTTGTCTGACGCGACAAGTTTTCATGTATATTTTTGGAGCTAGTCACAAAATTATTATTAAAAATGCTTTTATCAATTACATAATGCTTAATAAGACTAACAAATTTTCAAATACTAAAAATACCCAAATAATATAAGTTTAGATGGATTTTAGTTAGGATTTTTCCCTTATTTCTTAAATACCATAAATGGGCTAAATGATGTACACAGATCGACTTGGCATCTATCAACATGACCCCCAAAAAAAGGACGAGCAGAAGCTCAAGGTAAAAGACACCCCAAGAACCTTCGCTGGTTCGAAAACATCCCCCAAAGCTAGCTCAACCCTTGTCCTTGTCACTTCCTTGTGCATTTCCTTGTGCTTTCCTAGGGTGCTTCCAAGGACCCAGTAACATGACATTGTAATGGCTTAGAAATTTACACGCATCCCATGCTGAGTGCCTGCTCTCCGGCACCCCTTACAATTCTCAGATTGATCCTCCCCTTTGGTCCACAATTGGGATGCGAGGGGTTGATTTGTGTCTCCAGCACTGGGGAAAATATCAGTCTTACAAGGATATTTGAATTTAGATTCTTATGTGAAACAGATTCTTAAGAGATCAAAATTATGAAGTATTTTTTACAAATATTTAAAAATAGCTCGTTGGTTTCAAAATATTTTAATTCAATAATAATATATAGAACGTACTATATCTGGCATATCAAAGATGTTTTTGATTATTTTTACAGTGTAAAGTTTTCGGAACTAGATCTGGTATATCAAAGAAGTTTTTGATTATTTTTACAGTGTAAACTTTTCGGCATTGGGACTAATTTTTTTTGTAAAGCGTTTTTTAATTCCTTTACATGCTGAAAGCGCTCTGAGGGCAAAGTTATTTAAATTTCCTTTGTTCAAGGCCGGGTCCTGTTGAATGGGAAGTAAATTCGGTGATTCATTTGGCCTGATTTAGAGGAATTTCCCCAGTACCACGTGCTCGGCTTTCTGGTATTTCTAATGAGTCATAGACTGGGCTGGGGGTTGTTGCTAGGGAAGCTTCTGAGTGGAGGAACTCGAGTTGAAACTGGATTTCCAAGGGGAAGATCTTCCAATCAGCGAAATACTTCTTTCCTTCGATTTCATATTAATTCCTTAATTATTACCTCACCGACTTCAAGCTGGGAGAGAAAGGGGACCGCGCAAGGAAGACCCCTAATACACCCCGCTAGGCCAACAAATAACCCAAAGAAAACAATGGAATTTTCATAATTTTCCCTGCCCATCTGGTTTTTCCTTCTTTTCGTACCCATATCCTCTTAGAACAATGCTAGGCAAAAGCGCCCCGCTGGAAAAACTAGTTTCCCCGCTTTCTTCAATCGGAAAACAGAAGGCGAATGCCTTGTAACCAGTTTTTGCTAATTTGTGCACACGTGCAAATCCTTCAACAAAGGACTCTTCGGGAAAAACTCGTTCTTGCCCGAAGCAAAAAAAAATGAAAGTGTTGGGTTCAAAACGCCGCCGGCCACTGACACGGGAAATTAAGGTTAATTCATCAAAATTTCTTTAAGAAAATGTTCTCAAAAGTCCAGAAGGAAAATGCAGAGTTTCCTTGGATCATTTTTCATTTTGATAATTAGGTTCTTGTTATGACATTTCCGAGTTCAGAGTGTAAGAGCATCAAGTGGTGTCGAGATGACTCAGCCTTAAAGTGATCATCAATAGCAAAGTTGGATGGTTATTAATGGGAGTTCAAGTGGTAGTCAAAGGGATCAAAAAAGATTACTGAGATCAGCTGGGATATACTAAAAAGAGCAGAGAGCAAGATAAGATTGGGGAAAAAGGGAAAATTTACATTTAAAGGTGATCTTTAAGCTGTAAGGAAGAATGTCTACAATATCCAACTTTTGTTACATTTAAATTCTCGCTCAAAGTGTAATACATTCGTTATATATGTTCACTATTAGTTATATATATTATATATACCTCTTTACCAATAAAAATATATAAAATATCTGTACAAAAATAAATATTTAAAAAATTGTAAGAATCTTAACGTAGCAAGCTACGCTGCCCGAGCTCTGCTCACACCGTCAGCGTAAGCGTTTGTGTGGTAGTCCAACGTGTCAATGTATGTACATATGCGTGTGGGCACCACTGATCTTAACTAAGTTTCCACTATGACAAGGTTATAGAATGAAAGTATTCATAAAAACCATGTCTTTCATTAGATATAAAGATAATAAAACCATCGCAAGATAAGAATAACACTAAATACTGACCGCAGATGGTGTTCGAGTAAGAAAATCCTCTTCCAACACTTCCTTAACAAAACCAGTGGCAAGATATGTTCAAACTGAGCCTTGGGCTCCAGCTTTGAACCATAAATCAAGGGGCATTGTTCCTATTAGATTGTTCTACTTACCGAACTGCTTACAGAACTTTGTAAGAGACAGACAATGGAGGGGAACAACCGGAGCCGGAGACAACCCGCTGCCCTAGATAAGCATGAAAAGCATCCAGCGAAACTCGCATTATAATTGTACTTTGCCAGAGTTCCATGAATGCGCTCTCGAATGCCAAAATTTCAATTTCCAGTTTTGCCTTCGAACAAAAGCACACGCATCTGGATCAAAGGACATTAACTTTGGTGTCTCGAAGGGGGAAGGCGAAGACAGCTCGGAGAGATCTGCTTGGATTCGGGACAAACAATAACAATAAGTCGGCCGAAGGCACAGGACAATGATATGGTAGCGACTTAACTACCCTTGGCCAAGTTTTATGTGCTACTCTTATGTTTTCCCAATTTTTCACGTTGGCTATAAAAACAGTTCCGATTCTTTTGCATTCTTTCGGTTTGTTTTGTTAGTACCTTTTCCCCCTTTGCGATTTTCCCTCCTTCTTCAATAGAAATGTAAATAAGAAAATTTTAATAATAATTGAAATGAGTTTTCCATACGGCATATGAAATCGAATCGAAACGCAGCTGAAGAGATCTTCAAGGAGGGTTGCAACCCATTCTAAAGAACTGCATGCGGCAACCCACAGTTAAGCATGTAATTTTCTGCCATCCATATGCAGATTCGGTGATTCCGAGGGAAAAAGGTTACAAGGAGCTGCTCCCTCTGCCGCTGACATCGATGATTTATAAACTGTTTTTTAATCGCCTGCCTCGCCGCTTGTCGCCGCATTTTCAATTTCCATTTGAACTTCTGTTTCGGCAAACAATTTCAATTGATTGTATATAATTGAGCGTTAAAGAGCGTGGAAAATGCAAAAAAGGGGGAAATGCCAAAAGGGGACCAGGGACCGGGCTTCAAAGCGAAGAAAATTAAATAGAAAGTGATTTCTTAAGAAGTTTAAACTGTACCTAGAGAGTTATGCGATTGGTTTTATAAAAACTTTACTGAATCAAAATATCAGAGTTCATTTCGGATTTGTATACTATTAACATTTAAAAAACTTATTTACTATATTTACTACATTAAATAGGGAAAGAAACCTTCGAACTAGTTTCTAAGGTTTAAGCTTTCCATTAAATAAACAAATAGAGTGTACTTAAAGATTTTAAGGACAGTATCTTTCAACATATCTTTCAAATTCAACTACGAACAAGACTTTTCCAGGAAAACCGAATTCTAGTTCAATTTTTATGAACTCCTTAATGGATTTCTTATTGAATCCTTTTCCTTGAAAGCAATTACTCTAGGGGCTTTCCTTTTTTTTTTTTGGCAACCAACTCCATTGACACCCACAGCAAGCTCATTAAAATTGCAAGTTTTACTGTACTTTTTGTAGCTCATTTCGTAAATTTTTTTTGGGTTGCATTTTCCATCGTTTCCCGGCATCTATAATTCAGCGATGCGGGGGGAAAATTCACTCACTCATTCATGGAATACAACTCCTTGCCGCCGGGGCTTTTCCACCCCGCGTCGTTTGCTGGCCAAACAAAAAGTTAAATCGTCTAGGAAAAAAAAACAAGAGGAATGCGAAGGAGAGAGTGGATTTTGGCATGGTTCGGGGTTACTTTTTCGGCGTCTTTTCCACCCCCCGGCACGGTGGTTATCTTCGCGTCTTGCGGCAGGATATATCAGGATATTTCTCTACTCTCCCGCATTTCGGTCGGTGGAGGGTTCGCCGTCCTCTACTTAGAAGCAACCTGAGACGCGAAGCGGTGAGAGCAGGCAACCTCCACATCCAACATCTCCTGGCTTCTGGCTTCATGGCTCGACTCCCAAGGCATTCCGCCGCTAGAGGCTGACACAGTTATCGAGTGCAATCCGGACAGGTCGGTTGTGTGCTCCTCGTTGTCGTTGTTCGTCCTTCGCGTCGCGTTTTCCGGTTTGTTAGGTTCCCTCGGGTCGCGTTTTTCGTTCTTTTTGTTATTGCCTAATCCTTAGGATCGTGGAGTTATTCGAGCAAATGCTTTAAAATTGAAGCCTTTGCCTCTAACTTTTCGGCGAGTTTCTTACGCATCGTTTGTTTTCGTTAATCGCATTTAGAGACGTGTTTTTATAAGAGTTCCATTTATATTTTGCTAGTAAGTACACAAAGAAATATGTGTGGATTATTTTCCTGGAATAATCAAGGTTCAGGAAAGATCTTACTGAAGAATTGAAGAGTTCTTGATTTTAAGTCTCTGCTTATAGGAAATTGTTATAGAACCCTCATTGTAATTTAAGCTTATAATTAAATTTAATCAAAGAATTCACTCTCTGAAATTTCTATAAGACATATCTTGATTATTTCGATATATATTTTTTTGTAATTGCTGAAATTAATCCTTTCCTTTCTTTTCTTTCTCTGCGAGTAAGGGGAGTAAATCTCTGTCTCTGTCTGTGTCGGCCGCCTGTGTAACCTTGTCAGTAGTCAAAGTGCTATCCATTAATTGCACCAGCCAGAGATAGCAGCCGGCCATATATACCATATACATATACATCTGCCTATATATATGTATATATTCACAGAGTCGATCCATGTCTCGCCGCCTTGTTGCTAAACTGCAAATACAGTCGGCAGACAGAGAGTGCAACAATTTTATATCTGCCCGTCTGCAGTTCTCTTTGTTTCGCTTTGGATTTGTTATAATTTCAACAACTTCCGCATTGTCAAACATATAGCTTGCATCTATATATACATCGTCGACGTCGCCTGCAATCAATGAACCGCATACTATATAGTATTATTCTTATACAAAAACTAAATTTTTATGGATTCCATAAGGCATTTTGCACTATATACTTTTCAGCTACACCTTGCTAATTATACTTGGCTTTGATATTTATGTAAATTCGTTTTCCTTGTTTCCATTTGCAGGTTGGCATTGAATAAATTACAACTTGGAAAATTACAAAAGTAATCAAGAGAGGTAAGTTTTGTGCGGATTTCTTGGAAATATTATAATAGATAATACATAAAAATAATACATAATAATAATTTAAAGGGTTTTAGGGGAACTCGAGATCTAGTCGGTTCGATTTATTCGAGTTCCCCTAGAACCCTAAAATTAAAACTATAATAAATACCTAGAAAATATATACTCGACTACTCGACAAATTATCTTTTCAATTAAATAATTTGTATTCCATCAAATGCACATCCATTTTAATTTCACCAATTGATTATATTTAGCCAAAGCTCACGGCTTTATTTTTATTTGTTGTCATTATGATGACAAACAGTATTAGATAATGACAAGGCCTAACCACGCTCTGCCTCCAAAAAAAACCCCACAAAGAATGAAATACGTAAAAGGCCGCCAATCGGCCCTGAACTTGACTTGAGTTGGTCTTTTGGAAAAGCGAGTCAATGGTCTCGCCTCTTTGGTATACCACAAAAATAAATGCTTAGTGGCTAAAAGCGTTGTGGGTATTATTTTTTGTGTCTATATACATATATATATATATATGTTTTTCGCTATTATATTTTATCAGTTCTTTTTCGCATTTTGTTGTTGCCGTCGGGGCCAATGAACGTGAAGCTTGCAAATCAGCAAAAAAAAAAAAAAAAAGAGGAGGCTAAGAGAAAATGAGGAACAAAAAATTGTTTATAACAAGCTAGCAAATTGCTAAATGCTTTTTCTATCACATGCAGAGTGCATGTGGGCAATTGTTTTTATTTAAGCGTACAGTGTTGAGGGATATGGCTCATAAAAAATTCAAGATAGTCGTGTGAAATCACGTTTAATAATAGTCCACTCAAGTGGCTCTTGCAACACCAATCACGTGCTTGTTAGGCTAATAATAAACTGAAGTAATTCCATTATATTTACCTATTTAAAGTCCAAAGTGCCATAAAACATTTAACTCTACCTTATAGTATAAAATCAGCAATTTTATAATACAGAAATATGTGTATT